>JAJGRW010000111.1:0-22344 GCA_025461045.1 Carex parvula | reverse complement strand
TTTCCTCTTTTTTATTTTAAGTATTGAATGTGCCTCAAAACCTTCATGTTGGTTGAGTTTCATGTTTCCTAAGCTTATGTGCTTTTTTGTGTTGAAATGAGAAACCTTCTAGTTTTATTTCAAAAAAAAATCATAACAAAAGAGAGAGAACAGATCGAGTGAGATGGAAGTAGGCGTGATAGAATATCGATCTTGATGTTGTTTTTTAAGATATGAACGATGTTCTGGATGCATATATGAGAACGATGGATGTCATTTTATATTTTATTTAATGCAAATTATACTTGATAGTCACTGCCAAGATTATTTTTTATTTTATTTTAAAAAAACAAATGCATGGATGTGATCACTTCTCAGGACCAACGAGAAAGTACGCATTGAGAACAAAGTAAATGGTTTATCAAAACTTATCTTTCCTCTTATATTATGTACATGTCCTGATCCACCAAGGATTGTGATTTAATTCTCTGGATTTTATACGGCTAAGATAAAAGAATTCTGCAATTGTGATTTTATATGGCAATGTATTCACATTTATTATGTTGAAGTATGCATTTAGTTCTCTGAACACTCGCTATACTGATTTTCTCCTGACAATTTCTTCATATGAAGGTTGCCATAAAAAATAATTAATTATAACATTTCTTTCTTACTTTTTATGTTACTGATTACAACAAAATAAGAAAGTAATTAACATATTGCTCACTATGATTACCTTCCTATTTAAGGAGAGGTAAAAACAAAATAGTTCATTTCATTGTTGAATAAAGAGAAATTATAAAAAAAAAGATAAATATTGTTAAAGATAAAAATATTTCGTCTAATTTGCTTCTACTTTTTATATTTTTTGTTTGAATTTTAAAACCGTAGCAAAGCACGGGCAAAATACTAGTTATCGAGTTATAAAATCAAACCAGCAAATATGGTCTATTACACATTTATATTTTTAATTTATTTATATATCAAAATGTTTCAACTTCTTTTCCTTGGGTGTATGGGGATTCTTCTTTAACAGTTATGTTTGCAAACTATTCCCTTATTAATGGTTATGATATATCATTTTTCTTTTGTTTAATAAATTAGATATGCGGATCATGAAAAATTGAGCTTTTAAGCATTTAATTACTACATATTATTATAACTTGGTCACAACCATAGTTTGTATTAATCCGAATTCGTTAGATATAATTAAACAACTTTGTTACAATTATTGTATGATTTATAGCAATAAATGCCCCAGCACTTTCCCTACGAATATTAATGTGTTGAATTATATATAATTTTTCAGTAGATTTTTGTGGGTTGGTACACTACATTCTTCATAAATTCGTGAGCTGAGTTTTAGGTGAAACATACACGTGTAGAGGAAAAGCAATGAAAATAACAAGTCAACACAAACAAATTTCATTTCATACACACACTATCTCATGAAGCTAGTTCATGCAAAATAAACATTCAAAATATAGTGCCAACAAGAATAACTCATTTATTAGTTGTGAGTATAATTTGTTGAAATCACACAAATTTGATGATATGTATACTATATATATTTAGTTTGGAACTATAGATTTAACTTCTTTTTTTATCGAAAAATAAGAAGTAAAGAAAAATATAAGCACATACTATATAGTAATATTTATACAATTTCACTAAACTATTAATAAAATAAGATGTTAGAAGAAATCAATAAAAATTAAGTAATTTCAGAAACAAATTATTTTACTTTTGAATTATAACTGAATAACTATACAAAAATATATACAACTCTATACATTTTATTAACAATTCGATTATTTTGTATTTGATTAACAATTAGATCCTTTATACAAGCAGTAAGAAAAGGAATTAAGAAATGTAAAACAAGAAATAAAAAAACAAAATATATCCTTTACTCAAAAAAAGAAAAAAAGATATATAACAAGAAAGTTAACATATTCCACAGTTGAAAAATTCGCATGACGAAATTGATCACGTCATCGGAGAGTGTTTGTTCAGACGCCCACAACATGTAGCAGCACCGACCATGATTTTCACGAGAGCCAAATCGAAGGTCATGTTGTGAGGGTTCATAAGCCCATACCGCCGGGCGACAACGAGTGCAAAGTGTACAACATTCTTTACCATGTCAATTAGTTCTGTTGAATAAAAAAATCAAATAAAGATCAATTTGATATCAATTAGTATTAATTATAATATATAACAAATATTGTAATAAGAAAATATTTGTGTAGTCTTTTAAATTCTGTAGCCTATAAATGAAAACCGTGTAAGAGATTGAAATAATATCATAAATCAATAAATTTAGTTTTTTTTTTCTTTCAAATTTCTACAAGTTCATTCATGACTTAATTATGATTAAGTAGTTTGAATTAATATGTCAACCAATTCATCCATGACTTAATTATGATTAATTAGTACGAGAAAAGATGGTAGTTTTGGTTCCAAGGATCAGAATAGTTTGGGTGAACCAAACCGATAAGACCGAACCGTGCTTAATTTGCTGGAGCAGGCTGAAAAAATCCAGAAGAAAATCAATGGGCTGGAAAGATGGGCCCAGACAAATTAAGAAGAGAAAATCAATGGGCAGGAAAAATGTGTAGAACACCCATCAATCCTTAATTTTATTTAAAAAGTGTTTGGAGCTTTGAATTAATTAGTAATTGGTGGAACTAATAGCGGTCAATCCGAAACAACATTCAAGAGAGAAGGACTAGATCTACGTTTAATTATTATTACCACCTTTGTTGGAACCACGTCTAATCTCTTAATATTTTTTTAAGTACATTATTCTATATATATATATGGTTTTGAATTTTGCAAAAAGAAAATATTTTGATAACTTCTCACATACCTAGGAGGGATTGACTAAGACCATTAGTGAGATAGACTAATTAAATTAACTTAAAAAAGAAGTATTAAGGAACGTGATACAACATTACAGCGCACTGGGGAGTTAATTAACTAAGCATTAATTTGCTACGACCAAAGAATTATATTAATGGCAAGCGATGTAACGAGTTCTCCTACGACCGAAGAGCCCCTCGAGGCGGCTATTGAGGGCAACCGGAGCGATTTGGTGCAACTTCTTGGATTGAACAATGAACAACCTACTCCTCGTACAAATGAACTTGTACATAGTGTTAGACAAGTGTCTACTCCTGTTATACACACAGTGTTGTAAAAAACGGCCTTAATGGTTGATTAAATGCCCATTTAATCGTTAACGGCGGCCAAACCGTTATGAATACACTAATTGGAGGTCTATATATTATCGGATTTTTCCGATTAATCGGCCGATTATTCCGTTTATTACCGTTTAATCGTCCGTTTATTTCTGTTTATTCCCGTTTATTCCCATATATTGTCGTATATTCTCGTTTATTCCAGTGAATATTTATTTTCACATTGTTATTTTTGTAACTGTGTGTGATACTGTATTGTAGTTTTATTGTACTTGGATATACATTTAATATTTTTTATATATGTTTTTTCTTCTTACTTATTTTGAAATTGATTAATTCTTCTATTATTTATATAGCAATGTTTTTCTTACTTACTGATATAATTTTTTCAATTAGTACGACTTGTTCATATATGAAATTAAGTTGTTATCATAAACTAAATTTAGTGATTTTATGTTGGAATGTTTCATTTCTTTCAAATAATATATTATTAGGGGGAGGGATCAAGTTACAACAAATTTGAGTTACAACAAAGTTACAATAATCATTTTTTTCATTTTCAAAGTCCAAATCGTCGATCCAAACCGTTCAACATGATCTCCACAATAAAATGTGCTTGCAGATCAAATTTTACATTTTTCAAATTTTTTTACTATTTATTAAGTATTTTACAAAAAATAGTCATACTCAGACCATTGAATTTTGTACCCATCTTAATAAATAGTAAAAAAATTCAAAAAAATGTAAAATTTGATCTACAAGCACATTTTATTTAGATAATCATGTTGAGTGGTTTGGATCGACGATTTGGACTTTGAAAATGAAAAAAATAGTTGTTGTAACTTTGTTGTAACTCAAATTTGTTGTAACTTGATCCCTCTTCTATTATTAGTATTTAAAAAAGCTTAATTTTCGAATTTATTTTTGCATTAAATAAATGTGTTACTTACAAATGAAAATGTGTATGTATTGTTAAGGAGAAATAAGCGTAGTGTCATGTTATAATAATAAAACTAAGTTAAATTAAATTTATTTGATAAGTTTGAAGAGTTAAATAAATTATTTTTAATAAATTATGAATATATACACATAATTTTAATGAAAACGATTAATTGACCGTATAATTCTGATTAATCGGCCACATACAAATTAATTACTTGACGGTACTCTGTTCGTCCAACAAGCGCATACCGTTATTTACAACACTGGTTATACATCAGCTTCGCCCCTGATGCATGCATGAGTTTTGATATTGGTGGATGTGTAATTATTACTATCCTTTTGCTAATGCAAATAAGCATATATACCTCTTTTAAAAAGATATATATAATTAATTGATCCATGCATCCAATCGTTGACTACTGTACAAAGTAAAATAATAACAAAAAAAATAAAAGGAATGCGATACACCATTACAGCCCCAATGGGGCAATAAACTTTGAATTAATTTCCTAATTATATAAGACTGGAACCAGTCCCCTATACATTTCTTCCCTAATCTCTCATATTAATTTGACACTATATATAGCTAGATTAAGTTTCAAAAATATATAACAAGTTCTCTTGAGACCAAATAACCCCAATTAAGCTCCAGAGTTATATTAATGGCTAGCGATGTATCGAGTTCTCCTACGACCGAAGAGCCCCTCGAGGCGGCTATTGAGGGCAACCGGAGCAATTTGGTGCAGCTTCTTGGATTGAACAATGAACAACCTACCCCTCATACAAATGTACTTGTTGGGAATGGGGCACCAATGGAGCTCTCTGAGTCTGAGTCTCACCACCTCAGAAGCACAACAGGTAATATATATATATATTTTTTGGAATTGAGTTTGTCCAAAGGGTTTTATTGGATAATGTTTCATTTAAAGTCGGATTTTAATCGTCTGTATTGTATTAAGGTTTGTCCGAAAATTAAATTAGAAAATTGATAAGTAATGATTTTAATTCTCTTGAAATAAAATACAAATATTTACATTTCTTATAATTTTATTATACTGTAAATTATTTTATTTATCAAATATTCTAATTTTTTATATAACAACAAATATTATAAATTGAATTTTACAATTAAAAATAAGTTATTTATGTTAGCCTTTAATCTTTAACTAAGCTTATTAGTCGTTAACGTCTCACCATGAAAAAACAAATTGAGTTAGATTTAATGTTATTTTTCTCCTAATTTTATACTGGAAAATAAAATCAAACTCATTCTAATTAAAAATGATTCCCAAATAAAAGATGAGGATTTTTTTTTTAAAATCATCATTAGAAAAATAAAATTTAGCGAAACCAACTTGTTTTTTTTTTTTTACAAAAAAGATAAGTATCGAATAGGTTATTCGGTACCTCTCATTTACGTTTAAGCGCTACCGAATAGCCTATTCGGTACTATCCAATTTTTCATTTTTACTTGACAGAAACTATGAAAAAATTGTAAAACTGAGAAGTATCGAATAGACTATTCAACACCGGTTAAACGTAAATAAAATGTAGCCTATTTGGTACTTATAATTTTTATAAAAAAAAATCAATCAAATTGGTTCTCTAAATTTACTTTTAATAATTATGATTTTAAAAAAAAAATTCAAAGATTGAGAAGTTTATTCCAAGGGGATTGGCCCAATAACCAATGAACTCCTGTCCCATGCGATAATAAAAGTAGGAAAAAACCTGGTTCATTTAGTATCACATGAGATAACGACTCAAACAACACTGCAGTTAGTGTTATGGGGTCCAAGGACTAAACCTAAAGGTAGTACGTACGGTATAGACCAAGCTTATCTAAAGATATGATACAAAGTACCTTGCAAGGAACAGCAGCATGGACAATAACTAATCTTTTACAATTTAAAATTTAAAAATTTAATTTAAAAATTAAAAATTAATAAAAATACACTAGGGGCAATTTCGTCCAAAATATTTCTTATGTAAATTTAATGTCTAATATATTGACATTATGATAAGATCTATTGGTCGGAATTTTATATTCAGACCTTCATTTTAAAATTGAGTAAGACTACGATATATTGTGCATTATTGTGCATAATGCAGATTGGTTCGTACCATAAATTATTATTTTTGTTTTCAAAATTTAGATAATTGATCTTAATTATTCAACATGATTTTCATATGAAAATGTACTTACAGACTAAAGTCTATACTTTTTAGATTTTTTTTTTACTATTTTTATGTAGGTAATTATACTTTTAAATAATCTAAAATCTTTAAATCGGTTAATTTTCTATCTATCTAAAATTATAGTAATTTTTTTGAAATAATGTAAAATTTGATCAATAAGTACATTTTTTATATGAAACAATTAACAATTCAAATTAATTGTTTAAACTTTGAAAAGTAATAAAAAATTTATTCCTACTAGGAGTGTTCAAATAGTTGGTTCGGTTGAAACTTCTCACATACCTAACTAGGAGGCATTGACTAAGACTATTAGTGAGATCCATAGACTAAATTAACTTAAAATAAATAATTAAGTATTAAGGAAGGTGATACACCATTACAGCGCATTGGGGAAATAATTAACTATGCATTAATTTCCTAATTATATAAGACTTGAACCAGTCAACCAGTCCCCTGTACATTTCTTCCTTAATCTCTCATATTAATTTGACACTAGCTAGCTTAAGTTTTGGAATCTATAACAAGTTCTCTCTTGAGACCAAAGAATTAATCCCAATTAAGCTCTAGAGAGTTATATATTAATGGCTAGCAATGTAACGAGTTCTCCTGTGGCGACCGAAGAGCCCCTCGAGGCGGCTAATGAGGGCAACCGGAGCGATTCGGTGCAACTTCTTGGATTGAACAATGAACAACCTACCCCTCATACAAATGTACTTGTTGGGGATAAGGCACCAATGGAGCTCTCTGAGTCTGAGTCTGACCACCTCAGAAGCGCAACAGGTAATATATATATATATATATATTTTGGAATTGGATTTTGTTCAAAGGGTTGTATTGGACAATGTTTTTTTAAAAACTGGATTTTAACCATCTCTATTGTATTAAGATTTGTGCCAAAAATATTTATAAATTAAATTAGCAAATTGATAAGTAATAATTTTTAATTTGCTTGAAATAAAATACAAGTATTTATATTTCTTATAATTTTATTATACTGAAAATTATTTTATTTATCAAATATTCTGAATTTATTTTTATATAACAATATATATTATAAATTGAATTTTACAATTAAAAATAAGTTATTTATGTTAGCCTTTAATCTTTAACTAAGCTTATTAGTCGTTAACGTCTCACCATGAAAAAAAAAACAATTGAGTTAGATTTAATGTTATTTTTCTCCTAATTTTATACTAGATGGAAAATAAAATCAAACTCATTCTAATTAAAAATGATTCCCGAATAAAACATTTGGATTTTTTTTAAAACTATAATTAGAAAAATACAATTTAGGGAACCATTTTGATTATTTTTTTATTTTCCAAAAATCATAAGTACCGAATAGGCTATTCAGTACCTCTCATTTACATTTAAGCGGTACTGAAATAGCCTATTCGGTACTATCCAATTTCACCTTTTTACTTGGTAGAAACTATGAAAAAATTGTAAAACTGAGAGGTATCAAATAGGATATTCGGCACCGGTTAAACATAAATAAAATGTACCAAATAACTTCTTCAGTACTTATAATTTTTATAAAAAAAAAATCAATCAAGTTAGTTATCTAAATTTACTTTTAATAATTTTGGTTTTTAAAAAAAAATTCTAAGGTTGAGAAGTTTACCCCAAGGGTATTGGCCCAATAACCAATGAACTCGGGTCCCATGCGATAATAAAAGTAGGAAAAAACCTGGTTCATTGTATCACATGAGATAACGAATCAAACAACACTGCAGTTTGTGCTATGGGGTCCATTGGTCCAAGGACTCTACCTAAGGGATAGTACGTACGGTATAGACCAAGCTTATCTAAAGATATGATACAAAGTAGCTTGCAAGGAACAGCAGCATGGACGATAACTAATCTTTTAGATTTTTTTTTAATTTATAAAATTTAAAAATTTAATGACGTTAGATATTTTCTCACAACATGTTTAAAACTAGTTATATTAATATTACAACTTCATTGTCAATATTTTGTTGACGAAATTGCCCTTCTTTATTTTCCTTTATTTAAGAATTTATTGAGTAAGGCAAAATGGTCAATATTTTTGTTTCAAAATTTAGATAGTTAATTTAAATTATTCACCATAATTTTTATATGAAAATGTACTTACAATTTAGTCTACATTTAAAAAAAAATTACTATTTTTATATGATGGAAAATTATTACTTTTAAATAATCTAGAATATTTAGATCGGTTGATTTTCTACCTATTTAAAATCATAGTAAAATCATTTTCAAAAAATATAAAATTTGATCAACAAGTACATTTTCATACATTGTCATACATAACAGTTCAAGTCTGGTTCAGTTCAGTTTAATGAAATCATTATAACGCCAATAAAATTAGAGTCGAATCAATATAAACGGTCGGTTCAGTTTAGTCGGTTTTGAGAAATCTAAACCGAACTGATCTATTTAAGCAAAAATTTTCCGACTCGATTAAAAACCGAACCGTTTGAACACCCCTCATATCTAAAATATCAAAATTGAATGTGTATTGGTTGGAATTTTTTATTAAGACCCTCTAAACGTTTAATATTAAAACTGAAGACTTTCTCAATAAAAAAAACAGAGGGATCTGCTATTAACACCTTCTCTTTTGCTCAAATTTTCATAATTTGTATTATTACCGTTTGATGATGCAAAATTCAGAATATGCCACGTGCGCATATCCAGTCAGCGCATCTAACTTTTTTTTTTTTTAAACAATTTTTTTTTAATGCGCATACTGGTGAAATGCGAATTTTGAATTTTAAAGTGGTAATTAAAAAAATTTCGGGAATTTTATTAAGACTTTTATTTTAAAAATTAATTTAATATTTTTATAGACGTTTAATATGAAAACTGAAGACTTTGTCAATAAAAAAAAGGAAAAAAATAAAGTGCCAGACTTTTTTGTATCTTTTTTTTTTATGAAAAAAAGGAGGGATCTGCTATTAACAGCTTCTGTTTTGCTATCGATCCAACCTCTCTCTCTCTTTTCTCTCCCTCTAATGGCGATCCTACTAGGCGCGTCAAGGCGGTTCTCAAGCCGATCCGGTCTGGTCCGGTCGGTGCTGATCCGGTCCATTTCAAGCTTCAGAGAAGAGCGCGATACTTTCGGCCCCATCCTGGTTCCCTCCGATAGGTTATGGGGAGCTCAAACGCAGAGATCGTTGCAAAATTTCGATATTGGTGGAGAGACTGAACGAATGCCTGAGCCCATTATTCGCGCATTTGGTGTCATCAAGAAATGTGCTGCTAAGGTTTCCATTCTCTTCTCAGATTTCATCTAGGGTTTTTTTTTTTCACCATTTATGGGTAATTTTCTTTAAACGAGCAAAAAAGAGGGTTAGTTTTGAATATTTTTAAGAGTTGTAGTGGTACCAGTGTGTACCAGTTGTACTGGTACCAGTGTGTTGGTACTGGTACCAATGTCATCAAGAAATGTGCTACTAAGGTTTCTATTCTCTTCTCAGTTCTTAGACTTCATCTAGGGTTTTAATTCTAAATTTATGGGTCAATTGTTTACAGCTAACCACTTGATTATGTTGTAATTCTATTTGAACGAGCAAAAAAGTGGGTTAGTTTTAAATATTTTGAAAAGTTGTTCTGGTACCAGTGTGTACCAGTTGTACCGGTACCAGTGTATGCTGTAATAACTCTTTGGTTTTCATAGTACTGGTACCAGTGTATGCTGTAATAACTCTTTGGTTTTCATAGTACCGGTACCAGTGTATGCTGTAATAACTCTTTGGTTTTCATAGTACTGGTACCAGTGTATGTTGTAATTCTATTCTCTTCTCAGACTAATCTTGGGTTTTAGTTATAAATTCTGATGTTTTAGAGGGACTGTATCACATATTTGCAAATGCAATATATAGGTGAACATGGAGTACGGGTTAGACCCGATAATAGCAAAGGCCATAATGCAAGCGGCTCAGGAGGTGGCAGATGGGCAATTAAACGATCATTTTCCACTTGTCATCTGGCAAACTGGCAGCGGGACCCAGAGCAACATGAATGCCAATGAGGTTTCTTCTTTGTTTCATGCTTCTACTTTTTTGTATTTAATTTTGGGGGAAATTATGTATTCCCCCCTCTAAAATTTATAGTATCATATTTACCCTTTTAAATTTCAAAAACTCACGAATTTACCCAATTTATTAGCTTTTCTATTAAAACTCACTTTATTAAAAGAAATATAAGTATGTAGCTGTGTAAGAGAAATGTTCCGTCTTCTAACTAGTCGGTTTCCGAGGACACGTTTGTTCTCTGTTTCATGCTCCTGCTTTTTTATATTTAATGTTGTTTGTGAGGAATTAGGCTATTTGACTGGTTTTCACTATTACTTTTGTGCAAAGTTTTTCAAATTTTGACTTATTTTTTTTTGTTTTTATAAATAGGTGATAGCAAATCGAGCGGCCGAAATTCTAGGACATAAGCGTGGCAGAAAGTTTGTACACCCAAATGACCACGTCAACAGATCACAGTCTTCGAATGATACCTTTCCAACTGTGAGTTTTCAATTCCATCAAGATTCGTGCAAAGTTATTTAAAAGATATTAGCTTGTCTTTTATTATACTGATGTGTTATTTGGTTCTGGTTTTATAAGGTGATGCACATAGCTGCTGCCACAGAGATTAACTCGCGGTTAATTCCAAGTTTGAAGACGTTGCATGAGTCACTTCATTCAAAGGCAAACTCTAACTAAACTTTCATTAATTACTTCAGATTATATATTTTTGAGAAATGAACTAAACTTGCGTTTTAACAATTTGTGACTTTATAGTCTGTTGAGTTCAAAGATATCATAAAGATCGGTCGAACACATACTCAAGATGCAACTCCTCTCACTCTAGGCCAAGAATTCAGCGGTTACACCACTCAGGTTATTTCCCTTCCTTTTTTTTTTACATTTTTTAGCTGTTACCCTAATTTGAAATTTCTTTAGTTGACATTATTGTATGATTTTCTAAAGTGCTTTACTGATTGTTTAGGTGAAATATGGCATTGAGCGGGTCATTTGTACCTTACCTCGCATGTATCAGGTACAAGTCATTTTCTTCTGATTCATGGCAAAAAATATATATATAATGAAATTATGGCATTTAAGTAATTTAACTTATCATGCTAAACAGCTTGCACAAGGTGGCACTGCTGTTGGTACTGGCTTGAACACCAAAAAGGGGTACTCATGCAAATCACGCCTTTTTATGATCTCTAAACATTTGTTGACCATCTTTTTTGATGAGTAAAATTATTGGAAATTAACTGAACTTTGTTTTTATTTTTTGAAACTATTTCAGATTTGATGTGAAAATTGCTAATGCTGTGTCTGAAGAGACGAGCCTACCTTTTGTGACAGCAGAGAACAAGTTTGAAGCATTGGTTAGTGTTTTTATAGGTTTTGTACTGGTAGCATGACTAAATTATATTGGTTATATATGCTAGTTTTTATTAGATTAACACCCCCCCATCCAATAGGCGGCACATGATGCATTTGTTGAGACGAGTGGCGCATTAAAGACAGTTTCGGCTTCTCTTATGAAGATTGCTAATGACATTCGCTTTCTGGGAAGGTACTACATTTTTACTGAGAAAGCATCTCATATACTTGCTCAAATTACGAAATGAATCTGTTTAAATATGAAAATTATCAAACCTTCTTATAGGACTTAGCTATGACATCTTCTAAAATTTCCCAAGAAAAGTTTATTAAATTGCAAAGATTTAAAAAATCCTAATACATAAATCGTTAAAAATTATGTACTTGTTACACCGAACTAATGACCTGTAGTAAATGCTATTCCTCAAAAGTTTATTAAATTTGAATGATCAATTTTTTAATAACCTGCTTGGTTTATTTAACTTCTGTCCTTAAATTTTGTGGACCTTACTGACACAGTGGGCCCCGCTGTGGACTCGGAGAGCTTATCTTACCAGAAAATGAACCCGGAAGCAGCATCATGCCTGTACATTATCCTCATTTTTACCCCTTCAAATTTTGCATGTTCTTAAATTAGGCACAATACCTCTCACCTGTAGGGGACAGATATCCTCCCAGGTACTTGACTCAAGCAAATTGCAACGGCCGGCCCAGATTAATTCTATGTGGGCCAAACTCAATCCGGTGCCTATTGAGACTGTAGGGGGTCTGTTTTGAGATTCGTGCCATGTTAAATGGACCGTCCGATCGTAATTTGCTTGAGTCAGGTAACCTGAGGTGATGTGAATTCACCTGTAGGTATCATTTTTTTTATATATATATATATATATTTTTTTTTTTACAGGGAAAGGTCAATCCCACTCAAAGTGAGGCTCTCACCATGGTTTGTGCTCAGGTCAGTAATATACTCTAAGTATTACCAGTACCATTGAAACAATCTGAGTATTATATATATCCTCTTTTGTTGACCTTTACTCTTTGATTTCTTCAGGTGATGGGTAATGATGTAACCATCACAGTAAGTGGTTCAAACGGCCATTTTGAACTGAATGTGTTCAAGCCTGTGATCGCAAGTGCTCTTCTTCGAGTAAGATTTCCTCGCAATCTATAAAATTTGTTTAAAAAATTTCTGTAAATTAATACTAAAAAATATTTTCTGTTAGTTGTCTTATCTTATCGCTTATATAGATTTTTCGTTATTTTCTGGACAGTCTGTGCGTTTATTGGCAGATGCATCGGCCTCTTTTGAGAAAAACTGTGTAAGGGGTATCCAAGCTAACCATGCCAGAATTTCTAAATTGTTACATGAGGTGAGTTGTGCCATATCACATTTTTTTTTATATATATTTTCTTGTTTTTAAGTGTTGAATAACAATTAATTTGCTCTATTTTTGTTTTATTATCTGTGTAGTCATTGATGCTTGTGACAGCTTTGAACCCTGTAAGTACTCGATCTATAAGCTCTTTTCTTTTTCTTTTATTGTTTTACTTAAAATCTTTGTTATTGCAATTTAACCTACCATAATTTTTTGTGTATTTTAGAAAATCGGATATGATAATGCTGCAGCTGTAGCTAAGAATGCACATAAAGAAGGAACCACTCTTAAGGTATGTTTCAAATTTTACATTTTTTTAGAATTTTTTAGCAATTTACTATTTAAAAAAATAGTTAAAAAAATATAAAAAATATAAAATTTAGTCTACAAGTACATTTACATATGGAGATCGTGTTGAACAGTTTAGATTGACTATTTGAACTTTAGAATCGAAAATATTGATCCGTAGTACGGACCAATCTGTGCTATGCATAGTACCATAGCCTCTTTTTACCATTTCTTGAACTGGAAATGACCTAAGAGTTATTTGTGCTTTTGTTTGAAATAATTTTTCAGGAAGCTGCATTAAATTTGGGAGTATGTACCGAAGAAGAATTCCACCAATATGTCGTGCCAGAGAAAATGATCGGCCCCACCGATTGATTAAACATTCTTTCTACAGGGACGTAAGATATTTTTCGGTGCCTAAATAAAGAGCCATTCTGAGAATTTTTTTGCTTCTGAAAATTCACAGGGAGCATTTTGTTTTGAGCTTTTCTTCTTTTGAATTGCTGTACTACGGCTAATACTTTGTTGGCATAAATAAAAGCCAAGTAAAAATTACTCTCCTTGGTAAATTTTGACCAATTTTGAGTTCAATTGATTACCATTTTGAATTCAAACCCGCAAACTTCGTATCATATCTATTAATTTTGAGTTCAATTTTGTGTACCAAATACTGAGAATAACAAATTTTGACCAAAACATCATAGTAGGCGTGAGAAGGGAAGGGTATTAAAAAGAGATAGAGAAAGAAAGGATAAGAAGACTGGCTGTGGCCCTTGGTGAGGCAGGGGACTGACATGTTGTTTACCTATTTGAATTACCTATTTAATATGTTTCAATTTTACTTTAATTATGATTAATAATTAATTATTTATTTTAAAATCTGAGTTATTACAATGATTAATAATTAATTTATATGAAAGCTCAAAAAGCACTTGTATTTCTTAAGAGTTATATTATACGTTAAGCACTGGTATTTTTTGTTATTCCTCTTATGTTTTTCTTTTTCATCGGTTTAATTATGTTGTTGTCTAGGAATTAGTCCTAGATATGGAGGCTTATTAATTTTCAGGTTCTTGTTCTCCGATCTTTTTGTACTACACAGAGGTTTAATAAGAAATATCGATGTTTTCTTTTTTTTGTTAGGCTTGCATTAGCCTGTTTAAATCCTACTTTTTTTTTTTTAATGTGTTGTCATTATTCTGCATATATTTAATTAACATTAACATAATTTGTGTGAAAACTCTAGATGAGATAATTAACATTAGGTGTTACTATGTGTTCCTTCAGAAGAACAAGAAAATACTCCAATATATAAATATGCAGCATTAATGCAATTCAAACATTACAATAATCTTCTTTAATTGAGTGCATATTAAACGTCTTCCAATTGAAATACTTAGACCGCCCACTCCCCCCACCCCCCCGGCCCTAATTTGTCAATAGAAAGAAATAATATTCGTTATTACAACATATATACTACAACACCATAAATTACCACAACTGCTATCCAAATTTTACTGGTAGTACATACTTAGTAGAGCCCTTCTTCGATTTTGATCCTTTTTTTTTTCTGTCTCTATGGCCCGAGCACCTTTGTCCGTGCTGAGTTCAACTCCTTGGTAACATCTTTGATAGAAATGCGTTCTTTTGGAGACTCTTTGGAGCACATAAGCCCGCATTGAATCACTGAAACCAAACAACTGTAGACATTTTCAAGTGCATACAGATTGTGTTCTCCATCAGTTTCAGAGAATAATTTGGGGTCGACTATATCCATGACTTGGTCAGGGAAAGCCATCTCAACTTGCTTCTGCAGGCTAAAACCATCTCTGATTCTTTCGTCGGTTGGACTTACTCCAATGAACAACTCAAGCAGAAGAATGCCGTAGCTATAGACATCTCCTTCTATCGATGGCCGACCATCCATCCCATACTCTAGACAATGAAAAGTTAATAGTTACAGCCCTAAATTTAGTACAGAAGCATACTAAACTGTGACTCTACCTATTAACATATGTATAATTCACCTAGTTTTTCAAACTTGGGCTCACATGATCGTGCATATATTTGTGTATTTTTTTCAAATTGGATAGCCCAACACGGTAAATTAAAGAAGTATACATAGATAACAAAATTAAGTCTCAATCATGTCTGTATAAATGAGGCAACATATATTTTTTCCTTCAGCCTCGCTAGTGGAACAAACTTGGCCAAACTTTTTCTTGAACCGTAACAAAGTCTATGAATAATTTTCGTTGCAGGGACATACTAAAAAAAGTACTTATTAAATAATAATCTCCGCTATATATACCTGGAGGAATGTAGCCAATAGAACCTTTGATTCCACCGGTGCTCGACATTGATTGAGAGGGCATGGTATCAGGTCCAATCAAAAACCTTGCTAATCCAAAATCACTCACATGTGCAGTCATATCATCATCCAAAAGTACATTACTAGGTTTGAGATCACAATGCACGATTGGTGCAGGTAAATGGTAATGGAGATAATCTAGGGCTGTCGCCACATCAAATGCAATGTTCAACCTCTGGGTGAAGCTGAGGCTTCTGAATGGCCCATCTGTACATGCATTTGGATGCAACCATGTGGCCAAGCTACCATTTGGCATGAACTCAAAAACCAAAGCCTTGAAATCATTACCTTGGTAGTCTATGCTAGAGCACAAACTCAGCACTTTTATAAGGTTCCGGTGTCTCACATTTTTTAACGCCTCACATTCAGAGAAGAAACTTCTAGAAGCACTGTGTTTCTCAAGGTTTAGCACCTTCACCGCAACGGTTGTCATATTCTCGAAGCTCATAACGGCTTTGTAAACTTCTCCAAAGGAACCTCTTCCAATTAGATTATTCGGGGAGAAATTTTCAGTAGCTCTAAGAAGGTCAGTGTATGAAACAGGCTCTAACCCATATTTCAAAGCTTTATCAGATTGTGGTTTGTTTTGAGAGTTGTTTCTAGTATAATAATTCAGTAACAAGCAAATGATTCCAATTATGCAAATAAAAGAACCAACAATTGAACTTATGAGCACCATGTTTCGTCGAGAGTGATGTCTCTGTGTGGAAGGCTGTGAGATGCAATATGACAAATTCATTTGAGGTACTCCACCACAAAGCTTTGGATTTCCTCTTACATCTAGACCACTGGCATTCTTGAAAATGCCTTCTTTTGGTAATTCCCCCTCGAAATTATTGAAAGAAATATTCAAATATTGCAAGTTCATTGTACCCAGGAATTCAGGGACTTGACCAGAGAGCAAGTTGTTAGAGACATCAAGGTTTTGCAGCCCTTTTAGATTGCTCAATCTGGTTGGAATTGTTCCTTGGAACAGATTGCTATCAAGATAAAGGGCTTGAAGTACCTGGCATCCATCAATTGTGCTTGGAATCTCTCCACTCAATTTGTTATTCGAGAGACGAATTGATTGTAGGTTTTTCAAGTTACCAATTTCTGGTGACAAGATGCCAGTTAGATAATTGTGTGACAAGTCCAAACTAACGGAAAGAGAAGGAAGACCCATGATTTCTTTGGGAATTTCACCTACCAACTTATTATTTGAAATATTCAGGAGTTCTAATAATTTCATGCTACTTAACTCTGGTGGTATACTCCCTTCTAATGCATTATTTCCTAGATATAGCTGGGTCATTTGGGTGAGGTTGGCAAGAGTTGCCGGGATTTGTCCTGAAATCATGTTACTTCTTAGATCTAATATTCCCAATTTGAAAAGATTACCAATTTCTACTGGAATGGTGCCACTCAAAAACATTCCGCCTAGGTCAAGCAGATTTAAGTTATTGAGTTTTCCGAGCTCTGCTGGTATGCTTCCTGAAATTGGGTTATTATCCATTGAGAGTAGAAGAACACTAGTAGAAAGATTTGATATAGAACTAGGTAAAACTCCTTCTAGTTGGTTGTCGCTAAGATATAACCATTGTAACAAAGTACAATTGGTCAAAGCATCCATGAAACTCCAGTCACGTGGTCTCTTGGCTTCTAGTTGATTTGAAGAAAACACAACTCTTTGAAGATTTTTTAAGGCACCAAAACTAGATGGTATCACGCCACTGAAGTAATTAGAACCTAATTCAACATCAATAAGAGCAGAACAATTGGATATGGATGGTGGGATCCGTCCTTTGAGTTGATTGTAATATAGGCGTACATGTTTCAAGTTTGGTAAAGCATTGCACATATCTAAAGGGAGAGTTCCATCAAGCTGGTTACTACCAAGTCCCAAATAATACAGCGCTGATAGGTTGTAAAGGGAGTGTGGTATGTTGCCCGAAATGTTATTATGATAAACGTTAAAAAACTGGAGGTTTGTAAGCTTCCCGAGTTCATCAGGAATGAATCCACTTAACATATTTTTGGAAAGACCAATATCTGTTAAACTTTGAAGATTGCCTAAGCCAGGCGGGATGTGACCACTAATGCTATTTTGGTAAAGATAGAGAAGTGATAGTTTGGTTAGGTTACCGAAGGTAGGTGGGATGGAACCAGTGAACTTATTATTGTTAAGATAAAGATGTGATAGATTAGTAAGTTTGCCTAAATCATCTGGAATATCACCATCAAAATCATTTTGCTCAAGATAAAGATATATTAGGCTACTAAGGTTGCCCAAGGTGGAAGGAATTGATCCTGTGAGATTATTGACAGATAGTGATAATAATTGGAGCTGTGGGATGAGGCTGAATTCCAACGGTATGCCTTCTGTGAGGAAGTTATTCCCGAGACTGATTAGTTTCAATTCTTTGCATTGCGCTAAGTTAGATGGGATGGTTCCATGGAGATTATTATATCTCAAAGAAATAAATTCTAGATTTGAACAATTGCTTAGAGTAGATGGAATGCTACCATCGAGAGAATTCCTACTCAAGTTGAGAAAACGTAGCCTACCCAAGTATCCGATCTCTACCGGGATGCTTCCTCTCAGCTGGTTATCAGAGAGACTCATCCTTTGGAGGAACGTGAGGTTTGCTAGGGATGGAGATATATAACCTGACAATTGTTTGGAATTGAGAACGAGAGCAGTCACTCTATCAGGATGGTGCCGGCCACACAAGATCCCTTGCCATTGACAGTGGTGCAGTGACTCGTTCCATGAGGAGAGGACTCCAAATGGGTCATCATGTATTTGGGACTTGAAGGAGAGAAGTGCTGATAGATCAGTTTTACTAGTGGTTACTATGGCAGCGAGAGAAAAGGAGGATAAGGTTAAGAGACTTAAGAGGAGGTGAATAGTGAGAACGCTTTCCATGATTTATGTTATGAGTGTCATGGGTTCTCTCTCACAGAGTGCTCTTCTTATAATGAATGGGAGATGTATGGTTTGAAAGAAGTTGACCTCAAAATGTTTCCTCTTGAGTCGTTGCATTAAATATATAGCACGGAAGTTGTTGTTGTAGTGCTGCACCTACTACAATAGTGATCCATATGGGCTTTGTTTAATTTCATTGCTAACTTTAAAAGCACTTGACATGTGCGGGAACAAGAGTCATTTTTTTTCTCTTATGCGACATCAAAAACAGAAAATAAATAATGCCATGCTCTAACCTTCTACTAATGTGCATGGTGCTGGCGCCTGGAAGAAAAAACCTAATGCATATTTCGCCAATTATCTTTAAACATCTAAATTTAAAGAAAAATTTATCTTGCCATCAGTACACAATTATCTTTAATTAAACATCTAAATTTATAGGGTAATGAATAAAAATGAATGTCAATTAGCTCTCACACACACCATTACGTGATAAGCCAACAAAATTCATATGCTTACCAATAATTAGCTATTTTTTTAATCCATATCATTTTTCTAATAAGCTAATTATAAATGAATGATAAATTATTTGCTCTTCATTACTTTTAAAAGCAAGAATGATTACAGAACTAAATATCCCTACAAAGGACACAATAAATATTCGTATGGTTGCTGCTAGAATGATTACTTTAAAAAAAAATACTTTTAGTGCTCTGGACATACTTTTCTTTTATTAATACAAATATTGTTAGTGGCACCTTGCCAACTTACTTTAAAAAATCTTAAAAAATATAGCATGATTACATAACTGTATTTTGGTGTTGACGTGCAAATTTCCAAGATAGCATGGTCCACAGTAATAAATCCAGTCTAGATCGCAATACCGAAGAATTCAAAATGAGAGTAGACCGTGTTGCTTATATATATTTTTAATCCTATTCAAGCTTTCTAAATTCTGTAAATTGCTACGAAATGGAGCTGCAATTTTAAGGCAATAGTTTCATCTAATTTTCATATATATTATGAAGAGAGGTGTAATTGAATTTTAAAGACAATTTTTTTTCTATTTTTGAGTTGGTTGGTGAAGTACTATTATGACAGATGTAACTTCTATTCCATTTTTTATGCTCAAAATTCATTGAAAAATTCACGCTTTTTTGGCTCATTTGATTGTATTGTATGTCCAATTTATCAATAAAACATAGTATTAGAAGCCTGACCCCTTTCTATATTATTACAAAAGAAAAATTATTGCCAATTTGTCATCTTCTTATCCAGTTATTTGATTTTAAGGAATGTAAATGAAAAAACAATGGAAACACTTTTGAGATTTTCTTGGTATTGGTACTGTGTTTTTGTGTGCTTTTCTACTTTGATTACTAACAATTGTGAATGTAATAAAGGAAGAATGAACAACCGAGCCCAAGCTGTCATTCCATCTTGTAGCAGCAAAATATTTTATATTGTACCCGTGAGAACTGGGCTGGAGATGACTAACTATGAAAGTTGGGACATGGGACCCGAATTGTGAATAATTTTGCACTCAGAACGCATCATTGGAGTCTTTGGAACGCACTAAGAAAATTCCTAGAACCAACGACCAAAACCAATATCAGTACGACACGCTATATAATGAGATTTATCTTACTTTAATAAGATTTAGCTTTATCTTACCAGTCTGATTGGCGTCAGATCAAATTCAGTCGGATGTCCAGTCGGATTCGTTTGATCAGTGTCAAGATTTATGCGCACTTGATCCACATGAATTAAAGGTGTTTGTGTGAATCTTGATGTAAATTAGATAGCTCCGACCAGCTATCGGACCGAATTTGATCCCAATGGCCATTGGAACCGTCCCGGATTCCGTGGAAAGAACCTCATCATCTCTATACTAGAAAAAAAATGGAAAATTTGATCATTTTTGTTTTCAAAAATAGAAGAAAAATGTCCTCCCCTCCAAATTGTTAGTGGCATCCATTTTGCACCTCTCTCTATATAATTTGTTTCTTCGTTCTGAAATTTCATTTAGCTTACCGATATATATAAATGGAACTTTATTTTGAAAATGAGGATCTCATTTCCGTTCCGTCAGTACTAAAATAACCCGAAAAACAAAATTAGGGGATTTGAGATCAAATGCCTTGTTTTATTGCTTTCATTATTTGTGTGAGACTGGAGACTTGGAAATGCAAAATTAGGGAATTTTAGATCAGGCCTTGTTTTATGTCTTTCATTATTTGTGGGGGAGCGGAGACTTAGAGATACAAGCCCTCTTAGCCCTTTCAACACGCGTAAACATCAAAATTTATTGGGTAATGAATAAAAATGAATGCGAATTAGCCCTCACACACACACACACACCATTACGTGAGAAGCCAACAATTTTTTTTTAATCCATATGCTTACCAATAATTAGCTATTTTATAATCCATATCATTTTTCTAACAAGCTAATTATAAATGAATGATAAATTATTCGCTCTTGATTACTTTTAAAAGCAAGAATGATTATAGAACTAAAGATCCCTACAAAGGACACAATATTTGTATGGTTGCTGCTGCAATGATTACTTTAAGTACATTGCGTTAATTAGATACATTTAGTGCTCTGGAAATACTTTTCTTTTATTAATAAAAATATTGTTAGTGGAACCTTGCCAACTAACTTTAAAAAATCTTAAAAAATATAGCATGCTTTTCCACTTGTGAATGTAATAAACAACCGAGCCCAAGCTGTCATTCCATCTTGTAGCAGAAAAACATTTTATATTGTACCCGTGAAGACCGATCTGGAGATGACTGACTATGAAAGTTGGGACCCGAATTGTGAATCATTTTGCACTAAGACAGAAAAGAAATAATGCCATGCATGCTCTAACCTTCTATTAATGTTCATGGTGCTGGCACCTGGAAGACAAAACCTAATGCATATTTGGCCAACAAAAAATTCTTGCTTATTTCTTGCCATCAGCACACAATCATCTTTAAACATCAAAATTTATGGGGTAATGAATAAAAATGAATGCGAATTAGCTCTCACACACACACACCATTACGTGAGAAGTCAACAAACTTTTTTAATTCATATGCTTACTAATAATTAGCTATTTTATTAATCCATCTCATTTTTCTAATAAGCTAATTATAAATGAATGATAAATTATTCGCTCTTGATTACTTTTAAAAGCAAGAATGATTACAGAACTAAATATCCCTACAAAGGATACAATTAATATTCGTACGGTTGCTGCTACAATGATTACTTTAAAAAAAAATACTTTTAGTGCTCTGGAAATACTTTTCTTTTATTAATACAAACATTGTTAGTGACACCTTACCAACTAACATTAAAAATCTTAAAAAATATAGCATGATTACATAACTGTATTTTGGTGTTAACCTACAAATGACTGGGAAATTTCCAGTCTAGATTGCAATACTGAAGAATTCAAAATGAGAGTAGGCCGTGTCACTTGTATATGTAAATTGCTACGAAATGGAGCTACAATTTTAAGGCAATAGTTTCGTCTAATTTTCATATTATGAAGAGAGATGTAATTGAATTTAAAGACATTTTTTATTCTATTTTCATATTATTTTCATATTATGAAGAGAGATATTTTGCGACAACACCTTCGCTAGGACACATCTCCTTGAATCCGGTGTTCCACGAACGAACAAAGAATATTGAAGTGAATTGTCAC
>JAJGRW010000110.1:89093-105931 GCA_025461045.1 Carex parvula | reverse complement strand
CAGAGAGATTTTTTTTTCTTTTTTTTGCATTTTTTTTTCTTTTTATTTTAATTTACTCTATTTTGTTATAACTTATAACAAAATCAAATTAAGTTAAAACCGAATTTTGTTAAAACTAAATTATTCTAAAAAATTATTCTAAAACCGAGATATACCGAATTAGTTTAAAACCGAATTATTTTAAACAAGAGTTTAAAAACAAATTAGTTTAAAACCGAATTATTCTAAAACTAAATTATTTTTTATCTTTAAAACCGAATATTTTAAAACAAAAGTTAATTTAAATACTAAACAACAATCATTAAATACTAAAATTTGTGAAGAAGAGAGAGCTGTTATTTGAAAAATATTATAGGTTCTCCGTTCTCATCTTCTGAACATTTCTAATTTTTGGTCAATTTGTTTAATAAACAATTAATTAAATACTAAATCCGTACTAACAGTCAAGTGTCCTCCTTTAGAATTGAAAATGATAAATGTGTATTTTATAAATTAACATGATTTATGTAATTTTATGACTGAAAAAATGAATTACACTAGATTACTTTGAAATTATGTTGAATTACACTAAATTACGTTTAAATTTCGCTAAATTACAATAACTTCGCTAATTATGCGAAATACGGTAAATTACGCTAAAATAGACCGATTCTATGCCATCTTACATTAATCATAAAAAATAGTAAAAAATTCTGAAAATAATAAAAATGGTATTCTACAAGTTCTTATGTAACTAATTTACTGAGCTACCTGGATTGAATGATAGAAATGAAAATCTTAATCGGAAACTTCAACTCAAGTTTTGAGGCTCTTCCCTTTGTTTTTTTGGCGATTCTGAATTTCGCAATCCGGCATAGCCATAGCCGGCACAGACGCATGCGCATTTTCGCAAGCTTTCCGAAAAGTGCTCATTTGCTGAAATCGGACACTCGAGCAGCTGTTTTATGACCGTTTGAAGTTTCGTCGTCGTTTTTTCGCCTTTTCAGTAAAGATATCGTCTCTATTCATATGTAATTTACCATATTTTAGCGTATTGTAATGTAATTTAACTTAATATAGTGTAATTCAACATAATTTCAAGTAATTAGCGTATTTTAGTATAAATATACTAATATATATACATGATCATGATCAGATGGACAGAATATGTATATACATATGTTAATTCAAATATACTACTATATCAAATATACTAATATATATATATACAATGTTAATTCAATTAAAGTTTATAGAATTAACATATCAATTAGCATATGAATATGTTAATTTTAATTAAGATGTCAAATAATATGTATATATGTTCATTCATATTTTTAAAACGAAGGATACGATACGGCTATTATATATATATATATTATTTTTATTATTTATATATTGTATTTAGATAATCATAAAAATTCTAATTAAAGGCTCAAACTATAAAGTTATTGAAATATATTAAAGGCTCATAAAAATTCTAATTAAAGGCTTAATCTAAGAATATATTAAATATTAAAGTTATTGAAATATATCACAAGTTGATAGTGGCCTAGTGGTTAAAGGTATTGGTTGTAAGGTTGTTGAGAGAGAGGTCCGGGGTTCGAATCTCGCTGACAACAAAAAAACCCAATTTTTGCGCCGGTGTATGCGCGGCTCACAGGTGCGGGTCCGGTTCACGGTCGCGGCTCACGGGTGCGGGTGCGGGCGTGGTTCAGGAGTTCGGGTTCGGGTTCGGGTCAGCCAACAGAGGCAAAAAAAAAAAAACCGAATTAAATAAAAAAAATTCAAATTTGACCGGGTTGACCCGGGTTGGCTCGGTTCCCGCCGGGTTTTCGGCGGGTCCGGGTCGGGTTTGAGAGGGGTTCACCCGGGTTCGGCCGGTTTGGGATCGGGTTCACCCGGGTTCGGCCGGTTTGGGGTCGGGTTCACCCCGGTTCGGCCGGTTTGGGGTCGGGTTCACCCGGATTCGGACGGTTCGGGTCTGATTTAGGTCGGTCCGGGTCGGGTTCGGGTAGGCGGGTTGAAACGGTGGGGGTATGGTCGGGTTTCGTCCAGAAAACCGCATCCGACCCGTTTCAAACCCGACCCTACCCTTTAGGACGGTTCGGGTCGGATTCAAGGTCGGGTCCGGGTCGGTTCGGGTTCGGGTCCCGGGTTTGGTCGGTCCGGGTCGACCCGCCCGGGTTTAATCAATACACTAGTTTGAACTATTTTCAAACCAGTCGGGTTAGCACTATTCTTGTATGTGAATTTTAAGCTCTTACAATTAGTTTAACCAGTCTATTTTTTTTTCCTTGCTTGTATTTTAAAGAAAAACTGCCAGAAAAGTAAAGTATTTTGGATTTTAATCTTTAGAGTATAGAAGCAACAACCACACGGGCAAGGCCCAAGATAATTTTACAATGGAGGTCACTTAACATGTTGAGTTAAAGGTTATAATAATCTTGACAATAAATTAACAAAATTTAGATAAAATTAAAAGTTGCAAAATTATTTTATTGGTATATAATTGAACATATAGATAGTTATATTTAACAATTAAATTCAATGCAACTTTCACTCTTTGCTCTTGTTAAGTATGTAAATGTCATAATCCGCCAACGGCTGTGATTAAAAGATGAAATTTCAAATTGAATATCAGCCCTCCGACCAAATAGTCTGCTTTTTTTTTTATTCTATGAATCTTTTTGATATTTTTGTACGTGTAGAAGTCCAAATTTTTTTAGAAATGTACTCACCACATGATTGTCAGATACTTGAATTTCTAATTGGTCATGACTTATTTCTATTTTTTAAATGTCATTTAAGAAATTTTTGAATTGATTGGTCATGTCTTCATTTCTTTCTATTATTTTTATATGATTTAAAGAAACTGAATTTGTCATTTTCCTAAACCTCCTTATTAGATTGTCATAAACTGAATTTTGAACAAATAAGAACATAGTTCTTTTTGTTATGTAGCTTAACACCCTGTTTGGATAGAGTTTAATGGAAGGGAGGGAATGGAATGGAAATAATACTTTATCTCGAATCATGTTTGGTTGACAAAATTATAGTGGGGATGAGAGGTACAAGATGGTAAAGGACTAACCTTATATAATTGAAATCAATAGAATTGATTTTCCTTCCAATTTGAGGTGAACGGATGGAAAGAAATTTTGATGCAAATATTACGAGAGAAAAATACACAAATGCCCAACCCTATATATCTTACATCGAACTACCGGGCACACTAAGACACATCACCAGACGGGCATTAAACAATCCACACCAACTAGCAAACATCGCAAGGAGGAATGGGCAACAGTATGATAGGCACCCTTGGCAAGAAGACAAGATGGAGGTTAATCTGGCTACATGTCTAGACGAAGAATGGTTTCAAATCGGCAATTAAAATTTCATACTTGGTTGCTGATTAGACGCATAAGAGACCCATGAAGCAGGCTGAGTTGAATCCAAATTCTGAGTATTTCACAATTGAATGGACCAGGGATTAAACAGTAATTTTAAGAACTCTGAGGAGGTGCTTTAGAAAATGATGGAAGAAGGCTGATTTCGTACCAACAAGTACAGGGAACCAAACGATGCCATGCCAATGAGACACTGTTTTTAGACTTTCTTTTTTAGATTGAATGTTTAGATTCTCCTTTTTAGCTTTTTCTTAAGTAGTTGGTTTCTGTTTGTTTTCAAATTCATGCACTTAGTTTAGTAGTGCGGGCTCTCCTCTCGCTATTGTTTTTTTCTGTTTCTATTGTTAGGGAGACTACGTAACTTAGGGATTAATTATGTAACATCTCTATTTCATATTTATGCAATCATACCTACGGGTTTTCATAAAAAAAAAGATTGTAAAGGGTATAATAGTCAAATATATTAAAATCATTGGATTAACCTTCTATAATTTTAATTAACCAAACAAAAAAGAAGACGGAAAAATTAAATTTATTTTCCCCATTAATCATTCAAACATGAAGAGATTAAATATGTTTATTTTTCTTTTCTATTCCATTCTATTTCCTTCTATTCTTCACCTCCCCTCCCTTCCTCTACTCTCCATTCAAACAACGTGTAACGGGAAACAAGAGAAAGAATTTTTTTTTTTCAAATAAGTTGTGATAAGGGTTATCCTTCTCTTCCTATTATTTAAATGACAAATAGCATTTCTATGACGGATACAAGATGTATAATATAGCTACTACTATAATATCTTCAATTTGCATTAAGTTGATGTTGTTTTTCATTAGACTTTATTATACCGATTGACTTTTTATTTATAACTTGGATTTATAACCAATCTATTTTAATATTATTTATGAACATTGTTGAATAATTATTCTTTTCATTGACTTATCTTTTTTATGAATTATATTATTTTTATGAGAATTTATTTTTTGTTCTCTTATAATATGTTTCTGTTGCAACGCACAGACACCATAATTAGATACTAATTATTTGATGATTTATTAAGAACAGTTAATTTTCAACCTCTAATATTTTAAGTTCCTTGTTGTACGTAAAATATATATTAAAATTTTATTAATATTGTTAGACATAATGTGTGAATAATGTAAATCATATGATATGAGATTTTGAATTTAATATTGTTATAATTGGTCCGTTTTTATAATTTGATCCCAGTTTCGAAGGGGGGAGACGGGGAGTATTGTATTTATAGGGATACATGCGTGAATTGGTCACCTACTCTAGGATGCAAACAGATCGAATACGGATCGGATAGTGGTAAAATCATATTCGTATCTGTTTTTATTTCTTGGATACGGATACAGATCGGATCTTGGATATACATAAATATTATCATAATATATTTTAAAATATATGGTATTTATTCTATTATTCGAATACAGATAAATAAAATTCAAAATCATATTCATATTCATATCCGCACGGATATTCAAATATTAGATATCTGTACGGATATTCGAATATCAGATATCCATATCTAATTTTCAGATACGGATTCGGATACGGTCGGATGATATCCTATCCGTTTGCACCCCTCGAGTCAATATGAAATCCACAAAAGATCGGTTACGGATCCCCTATAGTAACGCAAATATTGAGTTTATATCGGAACCGTCCGAACAGAATTCGGGCCAATCGGGCTCGTAGTGGAATGTACAGAACAGATCAGACGGACAAGATCTAAAATCAAAATTTGGGTTACTTTAGAGGATCTGAATTCCAAAAAATCTCTATCTCCTTCTCGCCTCACTCGTTCTCCGCAACTCCTCACTCTCAGCTCGAGGTCGGTTAATGGCTTCTCCTTGTACGTCTAATCCGGTACAGAGCTCCGTTCTCTTCTTTTCTTTTGTTTACTTTTTTTGGGCCCAAGTTGAAGTTAGCTCATTCTTCCCCTTGTAAAATTTCGTAATTATTGAATTTGAATTGGCAATTTGTTTAGTTTATTCTCCAAGTATAGTTTAGTTTAATTAGGGGTACCCAGAATCGACAGTTATGCTTAATTTGAGCTCAATTTGTTCGACGGATTTAAACTGTGAAGTGAAGCTATCTCTCGTTATAAAAATTGTATTTTTTTAATTTACCTATAAGATGTGACTATTGTATTTCCTTTGTTTTTTAATTTGTCATACCATATTCTGTAACTTTGATTCTGTCCATGTAGTATACGCAAGACTAGTTAGAATTGTATGAATACCAACCAAACTCTCTCAAAATGGTCCTACTTATCTAGTTCCACCAACAATTGAAAATTTAGATGTTGCAATATTTTAAGAATTTTCATTTAGATGATGGCTGACAGCCACAGGCCATGGTAAGTGTGTGTGTGTGTGTGTGTTTTTTACATTTACTTTTTATCTTAAGGTAACATTTTTGGACAAAATCAAAATGGAGTGGCTCTAGTGACAAAATCAATTTGGTGATATAAATTCTGACTTGAAACAAATCAAACTTTACTGACCTGATTCAAACATGGGTTGTTAGCGACCACGAATTAAACTTGGTGATTGAAGTTTGCTATGGAAATTGTTATACTATTAATTAAAATAAATTTTAAGTGCACCCCTGAAAAACTTCAATATCAGGTACAGCCCTTCAAATTCACCGTAGTTTGGCAAATGTTCTATCAGTGATACTTTGATTATTTTCAAAGGTGAAAAGTTCTCTTTGCAATATAACTTGGCTGTTGATGGCTAATGTACTTAAGGTTTATCACGAGACAAATTTATTGAGCTTGGCACGGTAACAACAGTAGGTCTTCTGATGATGATTTAGTTACTATATCTGGTGCATTTGTGATATATCGGTGGTTTGTTGGGGCGTCCATTACAATTTTAAGTTTTTATGCTTTTTCAGAGGTACAAATGAAATTCTGCCTAATTTACTCTTAAGAAATGTAAGCTTTACTTGGAAGTCTGACCTTACACACTCTGAGGAGCTGAATCATACAAGTTACATGGTACCAACAAAATATAATTTTGAACGGAAATTTTTCTCTTCTATTGTCAGGAGGCGGAGAAAGAAGACTTGTGGAAGCACAAGTTTGAAGCCATTGAAAGGAAGCGCAAGGAGGCACAAGCTGAGCGTAACATATTGCAAAAGCAAGTTGCAGGATTGAGTGGGAATCTCGAGGCAAGATCTGTTTCCTCTTTTCCCTTTTCAATAAATAGTTGCCTTTGATGTGCTCTTTTGGTCGTACTGTGCTCATTAAAGACCTTCATTTTGGTCTTTTGTGTGCCTTGATTACAGTTTACTAATACTCTTTAGTGTTAAATTTATGATGAAAGTTGAAATGTTGAAGGGATCTTCCCATTTTTTTTTTTTTTTTTTGTGCAGTCTGCTAAGGACTTAATACCTACATATTTGCAAAAACTAAAGGAGCTACAATCAAAAGTTTTGTCTCTTGAAGAAGAACTAGAAAGCCTGAAGACCTTAGATGAAGAAACCTCTAGTGTCAATTTAGAAAATGTTGCACAGGTATGTTTTTTCCACTTTCCTTTACTTGGAAACTGAATAGTATGCATACCATAAAACTCAATAGGAATGAATGTATGAGAACAAATTTGGTACCAGTTCAGATGCATACTGGTACTGTACCAGTGAGCAGTGAGTGTGGTCCATGCCTGTCAAAATTGCTGTCCACTAAGGGTTGCTATACTTCTGAACAGTATTTTTATTATTAGATTCATTTAACTGATAAGTTATCTGTTCTCAAAATATTACAGGAAGCAGCTACCACTGACTGACGTAGTGGCCCCACTAAAAATTAGATGTGGAGTCTAGTATATTATTGTCAATTTGTTAGAGACTGCTAACTTAGTAGTTAGTTCACTGCAATTCGTAGGAGCAAGCTTGTGACTAATATGCTAAGTACTGAGAAAAATTCTTAATCATGTACTTTTCAAGATGATTGATGTAATGTGCTCATAATTAATTCGCATATGTATTTGATTGCTTGTGGTGTGTTTGTTGCGTATGTTCAGCCTTTTTGTTTTCTTTTGGTAAAGCCCAATCAGTTTTATGCGCATTACTGGCCGACTCATTTGGAACTTTTATTTGATCATATCTGTTTCAGGAAGATCTATCAACAAAATATTAACTCCTAGTCCTACAGTTTTTGTAGTTATAATTTGTTGGAGGGCCAGTTAACCTGAAATTTTTATTAATATCCAAAAAAAATTTAAAATTTAAAAAATCTGCACCATTTTGGGTTATTTCCACGTCTGTCCAATCCGGAGAATAATTCTCCGGATGCAAGAGTCTCTTTCCGAATAATTATTCTCTGGATTTGTTTTTTTTTAAATTAAATAGAATATTTATGATTATTTTTTTTATTGAAATATTAGAAATATTTTTATATTTCTTTGAAAATAGATTAAATACTATATTGAATTTATTATAAAGATTGTGAAAAATCACCTGGATCAACATTTTTCAGGCTGGATTTTTTGCGGCTGTAAGAAAAATTAAATATTTCTTTATGTGTTATTGAAAAAAAAAAATTTTGGATATGAGTTATTGATCCCGGTTCAAAAGTCACTTCTGAGCTATGTTGCACGGATACACCAGTTTAGGCGGCGTATCGGTATATGACACGTATCGGATATCGATACACGCCCGATACGACTCCGATACATATCCGATACGCCAGCTCCGCCTACGTGGTGTATCCTTACTCGGTCGATACGGTCTCCGTTACGCTCTGACTCGTCTGGATACGCTTGGATACTGCTTTGACACTTCTGGATACGGAATGGATACCGTGAACCGCGCGCATGGTCCACCATACACCGCGTCATCCCTATGGACCGCGCCAAAATTTTTTTTTTTCTAGCGCTCAGCAGGAATCGAACATGAGATCTCTGCTATGAACTCCAAAGGCCTTAACCACTACACTACTTCAAATTTGATGTTATAATCCAGTAGCGTTTATATTTAATCTATATCCAAAACTTTTGATATATATATTTTTGTTGAGTGAGGCTATGGTGCTATGCATAGCACGGATGACTAGTGTACTACGGCTCAATATGGTACTTTTAAAATCCTAACGTTCGATCCAACCGTTCAATGTGATAATCATGTGAATATGTACTTGCAAACTAAATTTTATATTTTTTCGAAAAACTTTTTTACTATTTTTTTAGATAGGTAGAATTTTGATGGTCCAGAATTTTCAGATAACACTGATTTTTCTACCTATTTATAAAAATAGTAAAAAATTCAAAAAAATATAAAATTTAGTTTGCAAGTACATATTCATATGAATATCACATTAAATGGTTCGGATCGACCGTTAGAATTTAAAAAGTACCATATTGAGCCGTAGTACACTAGCCATCCGTGTTATGCATAGCACCATAGCCTCACTCTTTTTTGTTTTGTTTTGAATTGATATTAATTTATATAATACAAGTGTCGAACTAATAATATAATATAATAGACGTATCGTATCCTTGATTTTTGAGAATTGCCATATCTATCCGATATGATACCCATACCCGTATCCATGCAACATAGCTTCTGAGTAAATAAAGAAAATATTGTAGTCCTTCTAGTACATTCAAATTCTAAAATACTACATCTATTTTGAAAAAAAAATTTAATCTTGTAAATACAAAAAAAATGTATTTAACTTTTATTTTATTACTCATTAGACAATTAAACGTAAAGTAAAATAAGTCTCTTAATTCTTAATTCTTAATGTTGAATACCTAAATATTTAAAAATCAGCCTCACGACTCACGACTCGTCGTAGAAATAGCCTCATAACCTGTGAGACAGATAATCAATCCATCTCCGCCGCAACTTAAAAGCCTGAGGCTTAAGCGTTATGCAAAAAGGAAAACCCTAGAAAAACCCCATAGGTCATAGCCTCTCTTCCCGGCGGCTCCTCTTCGCACCTATCTCAGTTCGCTACAATGCCTCCGAAGCATTACAGGCCTGCGGTACTCTTCCGACCCTGCCTCTGTTGCACTCTCGAGTTTTGTCTCCGAAGCATTACTATTTTTATGAAGCACTTACGATTTCTTATTGGATTTGTTTGTTTGGTGTGGTTTAGGGGAAGAAGAAGGAGGGAAACGCGGCGAAGTATATCACGAGAACTAAAGCGATTAAGTACCTCCAAGTCAGCCTCAGAGTTTTCAGGTCACTTCCTTCACCTTTTCTTATGCTAATTTTTGTACATACTTCACAATTTAAAAACTTTAATTGGGCACCAGTACAATTCCAAATGCAAAATATTCATGTTATCGAGCTATCGCAAATATATAGGAGTTGATCATCGGCTTAACCGAGCCATAATTACTTAACCATCAAGTTTAACCTTTGACTCTCATTTTTTTTTGTTCTATAACTTGCAGGAAACTATGTATACTCAAGGGAATATTCCCTCGTGTACCAAAGAAGAAGTTCGAGGGAAACCACAAAACATACTACAGCATGAAAGACATAAACTTTCTACTTCACGAACCTCTGTTAGAGAAATTGAGGTACTCTTCTTTAAAATGGTTTTCAGAAGCAAATATTCTCTTATTTTAATAATGTATCCTATCATGGATTACATTACAAGTTGGCACTTCTATAAAAAGGTGGTTGATGTGTTTCTATTGTTTCTCATTTACAGGCAAAGAAGAGCTCATGAGAAGAAGGTTAAAAAGGCAAAAGCAAGGAAAAACAAGGAGCTCGCAGAAAGATTGCTTAACAGGATGCCGTGCTATAAGCTTGATACGCTCATTGTTGAGAGGTTCCATTTCCTAACTCAACAACTCTGTTAGAATGTATTTCACTCTACAAGATGGTTCCAGTATGTCTATTCTGTACTGTACTTTCTACCCGAGAATGTTACATAATAATTAAAAACAAAAAAAAATGACTGAAAAAAGGTAGTTACTTGATTTCTTCTATCCTACTTGCATACCTTAATAATAACTTTGCTTTCTTTATACATGGGGTAGAATGACATGACATTTTGTACTGGGGTATGCTGGGAAATTGTTAATCACATTAATTTAATATGTTCAGGTACCCTACATTTATTGATGCTATACGGGACCTGGATGATTGTCTCACAATGGTACATCTATTCGCTTCATTGCCGGCTGTTGAAGGAGAACGTATTCAAGTAAACCGTATCCATAAATGCCGCAGGTACATTAGTATTTTTGGTGCAATATTTAACTCAATCTATTAGTTGGTTTACTTATGTTTGTACGTCTTTGAAGGTTGAGCCATGAGTGGCAAGCCTACATCTGTCGGACTCATTCATTGAGGAAGACATTCATATCTGTCAAAGGCGTATATTACCAGGTAAATTGTACATGTTTGTGATGTTGGCATAGTTCTGTAATGTTGTGTAGTTTGTAAATACTGAATAAGAATGGGATGAAGAGTGATTGATGATGGATTAATTTATTCGGTCTTGCAAATTTGCAAATAACATCCAGTATTTCTCATTTTTTCATAACAATCAAACTTTGCTTGTTTACGTACTAGTATTCAAGTACATGTGAACAAAATTCTTAAGCAACTTGTAGTTCACTGAAGAGTCTGAGAGCAAACTTCTCATTTTTTTGCTTGACTCGACCTTGACTATTGTACTTAACCATCATACTATAGGAAAATATGGGTATTTATTGAAATGGTAGGTTTACATTCTTTTGCGGTAGTACTACCTAGTCCAAGTCAAACAAAAATAATTTTGAAAGAAGGCCCAGCATCGGTGATAAGAAATCTAACATTCACATGCAATATTATAGGCTGAGGTGCAAGGGCAAAAGATCACATGGCTGACACCACATGCACTGCAACAAGTGCTAACTCAGGACGTTGACTTTAATATCATGCTCACTTTTCTAGAGTTTTATGAGGTAATTAAGATGTTTAATTTTTCGTATGGGTGATATTTTTCAATCCTAGGCTTTTGACACAGTCATTTCCTCTGTATGGCAGGCTCTTCTGGGTTTTGTCAACTTCAAGCTTTATCATTCAATCAATGTGAAGTATCCACCCATTTTGGATTCTCGCCTTGAAGCCTTAGCAGCAGGTACATTCCCAAGCAATAAAAAGTGCATGCACAAGACTAGCTAATAGAACCTAATATCATTTGTTCAATTTTGAATTGGTTTCAGATGTGCATGCAAGATAACTAATTGTCAAACCTAATCTATGTGTTGATTTTATTTCATGTGGTTCCAGAGCTTTATGCTTTGTTTCGGTATGTGGCCACTGGGTCTGCTAGGAAACCTGTTGAGTCCCAAACCTCGGGTTTGATAGAGGAGAAAAAGGACACGGAGGAAAAGATGGATCCAAGTGTAGATGAATCTGAACTCCGACTCGCTCAGCTCCAGCACCAGCTACCATCTAATGAACCAGGTACCTTAATGCAGCTTCTGGAAGATTCTAATACTAATAATGATGATGATGATGATGAAGATCCGGATACGAAGGAGTGCAGAACTCTTTTCAAAAGCTTGAAATTCTTTTTGAGCCGTGAGGTAGTGTTTTTTTCAACTGTGTTTGCTTCTCTATTTTCAGATTTACCTACAGCATGAGCTGCAATGGTAAATTTTCTATTTTCAGATTTCATGGCAGTTTAATATGTTTTGTATAAATAGGTACCAAGAGAGGCTCTTTTATTCATTATACCAGCTTTTGGTGGTGTGGTATCTTGGAAGGAGAAGGCGCGCCATTTAAAGAAACTGACGAAGACATTGCTTATCAGGTGCTGTTTACAGCTTTGTTGGGATATTAGTGATATGGCTCTGTCACACTTAAAATCTCATCTGAGAAGCAGGCTTTTATTTTGTGATTAGAAAATGTACCTTGTGTTCTTGAAGATAACTGAGGGCTTATCCCATGTTTTTGACTTGAGTTATCGTGTGTCATAATCAATGTACTTAAGCTTAACATATTTTTACTAATTATACAGAAATAGGCATCATTATTTAACATCTATAAGTTTCTCATAAGCATATTACATTCCCCTTTTTTTGGGGAAAAAGTGGATGATACTAACTAGGCTGACAACATTAAATAATGTTGAATGTCACCCGTGTCTTGGGGCATACAAACATATGGTAATTAAATGATGTATTTTGGATTCATGCAGATAGTTGATAGGCCAACGCAGGGACACAAGTTTCTCTCAAGACATTATGTACAGCCGCAGTGGGTGTTTGATTGTGTCAATGCTCGCATCATTTTGCCGACAGATGCATATTTGGTTGGAATGTATGTTATAGTATAATATAATCTTTCATATTACTGTGGTATCAAGCGTTGGTTAAATTAATGAGCTGCAAGGGGTACCCGAAATCCGATGGGTCAATTTCATGTATACCTTTAAATCTGTAATGATATATCTTGTATGTTGCTGCATATGAGAAATATTTTGCCTATTTGCATACCTTAGAAAACGTAGAAGTGAAATGGTACTCTTGCGATATACTTAGCATGAACATATGTAATATACCTCTACCTTCCTCACTGTTTTATTTTTAATTTTTTTTTATGTTGCTCAACTTTTACTGAATTTTGCCTGTACACAGTGGATTTAAAGAGGGACAATTTGGGAAATTTGATGAAAATTGGCAATAGGAACACTTTTTATCATGTTTTTGAGGGGCTCAGTGGATGTATTTTATATTCCTGGTTTGTGTATGATTTAACTTACAGCTATATATAACTTAACACTTTTTATCACTATTCAGGGTTCCACCTCCACATCTGTCGCCATTTGTTGATGATGAGGCTGAGGGGTATGTGCCTGAGTACGGCGAGACAATCAAACGACTCCAAACAGCTGCCAAGAAAAATGTGATGCCTTTGCCTGATTTGGGTAACCAAGATATAGCCGACCCTCAAAGCCTCCTTGCTCAAGGAATTATTGACCGAACGCAGGCTAACGAGGCTGCCGAAGAACGCCGAAAGGTAAAAAGAAACCGATTTAAGTTATTATTTATTGCATATCTGTCTATAATAGAGATTTGAAGAGTTACTTTGCCCAGCCCCAGATTGTATCTAGACAGTATTAAGGAGTTGAGTTAAAGTATTTGGTCTCATGCCACGTTGAATCGGTACTCTTTTTGTCTGGTGGAATGGTAGCAGTATCAGCGATTGTAAATTTGGTCTTTTTTAGAAATTTTATCGAATACTGTTTAGTCTGCAAATGAGAAAATTTTGCCTATGATGTTAACAGTCATGTCCAGTAGTTTCAGGGTTAAGGAGGGATGCTTGTTCTGATTTGTAATTTATTTATGATATTTTTAGCTATTATTGCTGGAGAAGCAATACCATGATGAGTTGAAGAAGGAGATGAGTGGAACTACATACTCTTCTTCTCTATCCAACAAGAACTCAGAGAACACTGGTTCAGATGAAGTGCAACACCAAGACGAAGATATGGTGCCGGTATCAACTGAGAAGGATGATGAGGATAACCGTGCTAAGCTTTACATGTCACGCAAAAAGAAGGGACTTTTTGAGGCTATGGAGGTATTTTTTTTTTAAAACATTTACTAGTTTGCCTTGTGTGATATGTGCACTCTTCATTCTTAAGAATAATGAGGTTGTGGTTTGGGGTTGATTTGTTTCAATTTACAGTCTAGATACTTAGCAAAATTCAGGTGGCCTGGGAATTTCAATTTCTTTTTTTTATTGTTTGAAGATATATTAGAATGATTTTATTTGATTGAGCAGCTGAATAAGTTGTAAGGAACTAATATTCTGTTTTAACAGATAAGCAACCAAAGGAAGAAGAGTAAGGTTGAACTCCTCAAAGAAAGGAAAAGAAAAGCTGAATCCAGCAAGACTGGTTGAGAAAGACTGGGATAATACGGCTGGATTGGAGGGAAGGATTATGTCATGTAGATGTAACATTAGTAGGTTATGCATCCTTCTAAGGAAAGGGGTCTATTTAACAATTTTGTTTATATTGCATTTGCGTCTTTACATTGAGACACCTTGTACCATTGCCTTCTGGTAATGTACCTAAAATTTTGTGTTATGAGGTCTTTTTTTCTTTTCTCTATAGCAATATGATAGCATTGCAGCGATAATGTAGCGTTGTTATAACTTGTTGAGGGAGTAAAGGATTAGAGATTAAACTGTATTACACCTTGCCTCTTTAGCAATACGATAGCAATATGATAGCACCTTGGACCATTGTTGTTAAGAGATTAAAGGAATAAATAGTTTCAACTAACTTCTGAGATTTCATGGGTATATAAGTGGAAGACCGAGGGGTCAAAGTTCTACTGTGCGATCCTGCCAGGGCCTCACAAGGGTGCAGTTTGAGGCATCGGACTCAAATCAGTTTGATGCCCATTGAAACTGTCGATCGAAACCGTTTGATTCGCTTTATGATTCAATATATGTGCGGTTGCTTCAAGAAATTGACAGAGAGATGGATGTCTCACTGGTTTTGTAACATGTTGATCGAGTACTGACCGAGTCAATACGGGTTCCAGTACTATGGACAATAGGCGGGTGATAAAGAAAGAAAAATGGTGAATGCATGAGATAACTTGGAAGCTTTTGCATAAAAAGGTTTTGATGTCACTTCCGCGTTGGATATCTCATCTCTGCCAGTTTCAATCATCTATGTTTTATTTATTTCTTTCCGGATCTCACCAATGGGAGCTTTGATTAAAAATGCAGCAGAGTACAAGAATAATCTCTCATTAAATAATTACGTGGAACAAAAATTGATCCAAACGATTCACACTGAACGTTGCTGCATCAATATATTAATTAATGTTTCTAAACAACACGGGTCATATCAAGCACACCTAATCTTCAGGATTGATACTGTTCCATGAAAACAGTACCAATATGTACATACAAATTTATTGTGCACTAACATTTTATGAATAAATTATACTCAAATATATTTACAACATAGCGTGCATTTATTATATTATTGTTATGTGAATAATTTTGGTTGCGAACGAATTCTATTGAAATGTTTTTACAGGATATTGCATTATCTTTATTCTTTTGTCTTAATTTAGGTCGTATTTTAAGTAGAAACCACAAAAGACAATTATTGCTCAGATATCATCAACAACATTAAAAAAATTAACTTATATGTATAAAGCTTTATGGAGGAGTTATTGGCTAGAAATTTTTACAAATGTTCTACTTGTATTTTTCATCTTCTACTAATTGTATTTTATTTTTTCTAATTGTCTTTCATCTTCTACTTATTGTCTTTCATATTCTACTGAATTTAGGTATTTCATCTTCTTCTATTTGTATTTCATCATTTTAGTTGTATTTCATCATTTCTAGTTGTATTTCATCATCTATTGGGTTTAGTTGTCTTTCATCTTGTAATGTTGTCTTGCATGTTCTACTAGTTGTCTTTCATTTTCTAATGGTTGTCTTTAATCTTATACTGGTTGTCTTTCATGTATTACATTGTCTTTCATGTTCTACTAGTTGTATTTCATCTTCTTTTAGTTGTCTTTCATATTCATTTAGTCCTCTTTCATCGTATTCTAGTTCTCTTTCATGCTCTTCTAGTTGTCTTTTCATATTCTTCTAGTGGTCTTTCATCTTTTTCTAGTTGTCCTATATATTTTTCAAGTTGTCTTTCATCTTGTACTAGTTATTTTTCATGTTCTACTTATTGTCTTTCATCTTAAACATGTTGTTTTTCATGTTCTACCAGTTGCATTTCATCTTCTTCCAGTTGTTTTTCATCTTTGCTAATTGTTTTTCATCTTCTTCTAGTAGTCTTTTATCTTTTCTAGCTGTTTTTCATCTTCTTCTACATATCTTTCATCTTCTACTAGTTGTTTTTAATCATCTACTAGTTGTCTATCATCTACTACTGCTTCTTTCATGTTCTATTAGTTGTCTTCCATGTTCTACTAGATGCATTTCATGTTCTACATGACTACTAGAAGAAGATGAAGTACAACTAGAACAATATGAAATACAACTAGAAGAAGATGAAATATAACTAAAATAATATGAAATACAACTAGAAGAATGTGAAATACAACCTGTAGTAGACGAAAAACAGTAAACATGAAAAACAACCAGTAGAAAATGAAATACAACTAGAAGAAGATAAAATCAACCTGTAATAGACGAAACAACAAGTAAACATGAAAAAAACTAGAAAAAGATGAAATATAACATGTAGTAGATGACAACAGCCAACGAGTAGAACAAGTAAGACAACCAGTACAAGGTGAAAACAACTAGAGGAAATGAAATACAGCTAGAATAATATGAAATACAACCTGTAGTAGACGAAAACAATAAGTAGAACATGAAAGACAACTAAGAAGATGAAATCCAACATGTAGTAGACGATAAAGCCATGTAAAACAAGAAAGACAACCCACAAAAGGTGATATACTACT
>JAJGRW010000110.1:0-83015 GCA_025461045.1 Carex parvula | reverse complement strand
GGCCTGGGAATTTCAATTTTTTTTTTTATTGTTTGAAGATACATTAGAATGATTTTATTTGATTGAGCAGCTGAATAAGTTGTAAGGAACTAATATTCTGTTTTAACAGATAAGCAACCAAAGGAAGAAGAGTAAGGTTGAACTCCTCAAAGAAAGGAAAAGAAAAGCTGAATCCAGCAAGACTGGTTGAGAAAGACTGGGATAATAGGGCTGGATTGGAGGGAAGGATTAGTCATGTAGATGTAACATTAGTAGGTTATGCATCCTTCTAAGGAAAGGGTCTATTTAACAATTTTGTATTGCATTTGCGTCTTTACATTGTGTATGCATCCTTCTGGTAATGTACCTAAATTTTGTGTTATGAGGTTTTTTCTTTCTCTATAGCAATATGATAGCATTGCAGCGATAATGTAGCGTTGTTATAACTTGTTGAGGGAGTAAAGGATTAGAGATTAAAACTGTATTACACCTTGCCTCTTAGCAATACGATAGCAATATGATAGCACCTTGGACCATTGTTGTTAAGAGATTAAAGGAATAAATAGTTTCAACTAACTTCTGAGATTTCATGGGTATAAGTGGAAGACCGAGGGGTCAAAGTTCATACTGTGCGATCCTGCCAGGGCCTCACAAGGGTGCAGTTGAGGCATCGGATCAAATCAGTTTGATGCCCATTTGAAACTGTCGATCGAAACCGTTTGATTCGCTTTATGATTCAATATATGTGCGCGTTGCTTCAAGAAATTGACAGAGAGATGGATGTCTCACTGGTTTTGTAACATGTTGATCGAGTACTGACGAGTCAATACGGGTTCCAGTACTATGGACAATAGGCGGGTGATAAAGAAAGAAAAATGGTGAATGCATGAGATAAATTGGAAGCTTTGCATAAAAAGGTTTTGATGTCCTTCCGCGTTGGATATCTCATCTCTGCCAGTTTCAATCATCTATGTTTTATTTATTTCTTTCCGGATCTCACCAATGGGAGCTATGATTAAAAATGCAGCAGAGTACAAGAATAATCTCTCATTAAAATAATTACGTGGAACAAAAATTGATCCAAACGATTCACACTGAACGTTGCTGCATCAATATATAATTAATGTTTCTAAACAACACGGGTATATCAAGCACACCTAATCTTCAGGATTGATACTGTTCCATGAAACAGTACCAATATGTACATACAAATTATTGTGCACTAACATTTTATGAATAAATTATACTCAAATATATTTACAACATAGCGTGCATTTATTATATTATTGTTTATGTGAATAAATTTTGGTGCGAACGAATTCTATTGAAATGTTTTTACAGTATATTGCATTATCTTTATTCTTTTGTCTTAATTTAGGTCTTATTTTAAGTAGAAAACCACAAAAGACAATTATTGCTCAGATATCATCAACAACTTAAAAAATTAACTTATATGTATAAAGCTTTGTGGAGGAGTTTATGTGCTAGAAATTTTTACAAATGTTCTACTTGTTATTTTTCATCTTCTACTAATTGTATTTTATTTTTTCTAATTGTCTTTCATCTTCTACTTATTGTCTTTCATATTCTACTGAATTTAGGTATTTCATCTTCTTCTATTTGTATTTCATCATTTCTAGTTGTATTTCATCATCTATTGGGTTTAGTTGTCTTTCATCTTGTAAATGTTGTCTTGCATGTTCTACTAGTTGTCTTTCATTTTCTAATGATTGTCTTTTATCTACTACTAGTTGTACTTGTCTTTCATTTTCTTCTAGTTGTCTTTAATCTTATACTGGTTGTCTTTCATGTATTACATTGTCTTTCATGTTCTACTAGTTGTATTTCATCTTCTTTTAGTTGTCTTTCATATTCATTTAGTCCTCTTTCATCGTATTCTAGTTCTCTTTCATGCTCTTCTAGTTGTCTTTTCATATTCTTCTAGTGGTCTTTCATCTTTTTCTAGTTGTCCTATATATTTTTCAAGTTGTCTTTCATCTTGTACTAGTTGTTTTTCATGTTCTACTTATTGTCTTTCATCTTAAACATGTTGTTTTTCATGTTCTACCAGTTGCATTTCATCTTCTTCCAGTTGTTTTTCATCTTTTGCTAATTGTTTTTCATCTTCTTCTAGTAGTCTTTTATCTTTTTTCTAGCTGTTTTTCATCTTCTTCTACATATCTTTCATCTTCTACTAGTTGTTTTTAACCATCTACTAGTTGTCTATCATCTACTACTGCTTCTTTCATGTTATATTAGTTGTCTTCCATGTTCTACTAGATACATTTCATGTTCTACATGACTACTAGAAGAAGATGAAGTACAACTAGAACAATATGAAATACAACTAGAAGAAGATGAAATATAACTAAAATAATATGAAATACAACTAGAAGAATGTGAAATACAACCTGTAGTAGACGAAAAACAGTAAAACATGAAAAACAACCAGTAGAAAATGAAATACAACTAGAAGAAGATAAAATACAACCTGTAATAGACGAAACAACAAGTAAAACATGAAAAAAACTAGAAAAAGATGAAATATAACATGTAGTAGATGACAACAGCCAACGAGTAGAACAAGTAAGACAACCAGTACAAGGTGAAAACAACTAGAGGAAGATGAAATACAACTAGAATAATATGAAATACAACCTGTAGTAGACGAAAACAATAAGTAGAACATGAAAGACAACTAGAAGAAGATGAAATACAACATGTAAAACAAGAAAGACAACCCACAAAAGGTGATATACTACTAGAATAAGATGAAATACAACTACAATAATATGAATAACAACTAGAAGAAGATGAAATACAACTAGAACAATATAAAATACGATTAGAAGAAGATGAAATACAACCTGTAGTAGACGAAAGACAACCAGTAGAACATGAAAGACAACAAGTAGAAAATAAAATACAACTAAAAGAAGATGAAATACAACATGTAGTAGACGAAACAATAAGTAGAACATGAAAGACAACTAGAAGAAGATGAATACAATATGTAGTAGACGACAAAAACAAACTAGTAGAACAACAAAAGACAACCAGTACAAAGTGAAAGACTACTAGAAGAAGATGAAATACAACAAGAATAACATGAAATACAACTAGAAGAAGATGAAATATAACCTGTACTAGACGAAAGACAACCAGTAGAACAAGAAAGAAACTAGTAGAAAATGAAATACAACTAGAAGAAGATGAAATACAACATGTAGTAGACGGAAAAAATAAGTAGAACAAGAAAGACAACTAGAAGAAGATGAAATAAAACATGTAGTAGACGATAAAAGCTAACTAGTAGAACAAGAAAAATAACCAATAAAAGGTGAAACACTATAAGAAGAAGATGAAAATACATCTAGAAAAAATATGAAGTACAACTAAAGAAGATGAAATACAACTAGAATAATATGAAATACATCTAGAAGAAGATGAAATACAACATGTAGTAGACGAAAACAACAAGTAGAACATGCAAGACAACTAGAAGAAGATGAAATAAAACATGTAGTAGACGATAAAAGCCAACTAGTAAAACAAGAAAGACAACCAATAAAAGGTGAAAGACTACTAGAAGAAGATGAAATACAACAAGAAGAAGATGAAGTATAACTAGAAGAAGATGAATACAACTAGAATAACATGAAATACAACCAGAAGAAGATGAAATACAACTTGTAGTAGACGAAAGACAACAAGTAGAACATGAAAGACAACTAGTAGAAAATGAAATACAACAAGAAAAAGATGAAATACAACATGTAGTAGACGAAACAAGTAGAACATAAAAGACAACTAGAAGAAGATGAAATATAATATGTAGTAGAGAATTAGAAAAATAAAACATGTAGTAGACAAGAAAGATAACCAGTACAAGGTAAAATACTACTAGAAAAAAATGAAATACAACTAGAAAAATATGAAGTACAACTAGAAGAAGATGAAATACCTGTACTAGACGAAAGACAACAAGTAGAATGACAAAGACAACCAGTAGAAAATGAAATACAATTAGAAGAAGATGAAATTCAACATGTAGTAGACGAAAACAACAAGTAGAACAAGAAAGATAACTAGAAGAAGATGAAATACAACACATAGTAGACAATAAAAATTAACTAGTAGAACACGAAGACAACCAATAAAGGTAAAAGACAATAGTGTCCTTGCAGCACTAATACAACACTCCAATTAAATGTCCTTGCAGCACTCTAATAGTGTCGTTAGATGGATATAGAAGAGGGTAGTTGCAAACCTATTACAACATTTCAATTGAAGGTCTTTCCAGCATTCTAGTAGTGTCTCCATATGACAAATGGCAAGGGAATAGAGTAATTGCAACCCTAATACAACACTTCAATTGAAAGTCTTTGCAGCTCACAAGTAGTGTCTCCGGATGACAAGAGAAAAAGGTAGTTGCAACACTAATACAACACTCCAATTGATGGTCTTTGCAACACTCTATGGCAAGGGAAGTGGGTAGTTGTAACGCTAATACAATTCTCCAATTGAAGGTCTTTGCAGCACACTAGTAATGTCGGCAGATGGCAAGAGAAGGGGTAGTTGCAACCCCAATACAACACTCCAATTGAAGGTATTTGCAGCACACTAGTATTGTCTCCAAAATAACAAGAGAAGAGGGTAGTGACTGCAACCCAAATAAAACATTCCAATTGAAAGTTTTTGAAACACTCCAGTTGTGTCGCCGTATGGATAGATAAGAGGATAGTTGCAACCCTAATACAACAACACTCCAATTGAATGTCATTGCAGCACTCTAATAGTGTCGTCAGTTGGATATAGAAGAGGGTAGTTGCAAACCTATTACAACATTCCAATTAAAGGTCTTTACAACACTGCATTAGTGCCTCCATATTGCAAGAGAAGAGTGTAGTTGCAACAAAATACAACACTCCAATTGAAGGTCTTTGCAACACTCTAATATTGTCGTTAGATGGATATAGAAGAGGGTAGTTGCAAACCTATTACAACATTCCAATTGAAGGTCTTTGGAGTACTCTAGTAGTGTTGTCGTATGGAAAGGGAGGAGGGTAGTTGCAACCCTAACACAACACTCTGATTGAATGTCCTTGCAGCACTAACAGTGTCTCCATATGGCAAGGGAAGTGGGTTGTTGTAAACGCTAATACAGCTCTCCAATTGAAGGTATTTGCATCACTCCAATAATGTTTGCAGATGGCAAGAGAAGAGGGTAGTTGCAACTCAAATACAACACTTTAATTGAAGGTTTTTGAAACACTCTAGTAGTGTCGCCGTATGAAGTGAGAAGAGTGTCCTTGCAAACCTAATACAACACTCCAATCGAATGTCCTTGCAGCACTCTAGTAGTGTCGTCATATGGATATAGAAGAGAGTAGTTGCAAACCTATTACAACATTTCAATTGAAGGTCTTTGCAGCACTCTAGTAGTGTCTCCATATGGTAAATGACAAGGGAATAGAGTAATTGCAACCCTAATACAACACTTCAATTGAAGGTCTTTGCAGATCACAAGTAGTGTCTCCAGATGACAAGAGAAGAGGGTAGTTGCAACACTAATACAACACTCCAATTGATGGTCTTTGCAGCACTCTACGGCAAGGGAAGTGGTTAGTTGTACAACTCTACAATTAAAGGTCTTTGCATCACACTAGTAGTGTCTGAAGATGGCAAGAGAAGAGGGTAGTTGCAACCCAAATAAAACACTCCAATTGAAGGTTTTTGAAATACTCTAGTAGTGTCCCCGTATGGAGAGAGAAGATGGTAGTTGCAACCCTAATACAACACTCCAGTTGAATGTCTTTGTAGCACTCTAATAGTTTCGTCAGATGGAAAGAGATGAGGGTAATTGCAAACCTATTACAATATTTCGATTGAAGGTATTTGCAGCACTCTAGTAGTGTCTCCATATGGCAAATGGCAAGGGAATAGGGTAATTGCAATACAACACTCCAATTGAAGGTCTTTGTAGCATACAGGTAGTGTATCCAGATGGCAAGAGAAGAGGGTAGTTGCGACACTAATACAACACTCCAATAGATGGCAAGGGAAGAGAGTAGTTGCAACACTAATACAACTCTCCAATTTAAGGTCCTTGCAGCACACTAGTAATGTCTGCAGATGGCAAGAGAAGAGAGTAGTTGCAACGTCAATACAACACTCCAATTGAAGTTCTTTTAGCACACATGTATTGTCTCCAAAATGGCAAGAGAAGAGGGTAGTTGCAACCCAAATACAACACTTCAAATGAAGTTTTTGAAACACTCTAGTAGTGTTGCCGTATGGACAGATAAGAGGGTAGTTGCAACCATAATTTAACACTCCAATTGAATGTCCTTGCAGCACTCTCATAGTGTTTCCAAATTGTAAGGGAATTGGGTAATTGCAACCTAATACAACACTCTAGTACTTGTGGCAAGAGAAGAGGGTAGTTGCAACCCAAATATAACACTTCAATTGAAGGTTTTTTCAGCACTCTAGTATTGTCTCAAAATGGCAAGGGAATATGGTAATTGCAACCCTAATACAACATTCAACTTGAAGGTCTTTGCATCACACAAGTAGTGTCTCCAGATCGCGAGAGAAGGGGTTGCAACCCCAATACAACATTTCAATTGAAGCTATTTGAACACACTAGTAGTGTCTCCAAATGACAAGAGAAGATGGTAGTTGCAACCCAAATAAAACACACAAATTTGATGGTTTTAAAACACTCATAAGAGGATAGTTGCAACCCCAATACAGCATTCCAATTAATGTTCTTTGCAGCACTCTAGTAGTGTCTCCATATGACAAGAGAAGAGTGTAGTTGCAACCCAAACACAACATTCCAATTGAAGGTCTTTGCAGCACTCTAGTAGTGTCTCCAAATGTAAGAGAAGATGGTGGTTGCAACCCTAATAAAACACTCCAATTGAAGGTCTTTGCGGCACTCTAGTAGTGTCTTCAAATGACAAGGTAATATGGTAATTAAAACCCTAATACAACACCCAATTGAAGGTATTTGCAGCACACAAGTAATGTCTCCAGATGGCAAAAGAAGAGGGTAGTTGCAACATTAATACAACTCTCCAATTGAAAGTTTTTGCAGCACTCTAGTAGTGTCTCTATATGGCAAGGGAAAGTAGGTAGTTGCAATGCTAATACAACTCTCCAATTGAAAGTCTTTGCAGCACTCTATTAATGTCTGCAAATGGCAAGAGAAGAGGGTAGTTACAACCCAAATACAACCCAAATTCAAGGTTCTTGAAACACTCTAGTAGTGTTGCCGTATTGAGTGAGAAGAGGGTAATTGCAACCCAAATACAACACTCCAGTTGAATGTCCTTGCAACACTTTAATAGTGTTGTGAGATGGATATAGAAGAGGGTAGTTGCAAACCTATTACAACATTCCAATTGAAGGCCTTTGCAGCACTCTAGTAGTGTCTCCATATGGTAAGAGAAAAGTGTAGTTGCAACCCTAATATAATACTCCAATTGAAGGTTTTTGCAGCACTTTAGTAGTGTCTCCAAATGGCAAGGGAAAATGGTAATTGCAACTCTAATACAACACTCCAATTGAAAGTCTTTGCAGCACACAAGTACGATTTCTAGATGGCAAGAGAAAAGGGTAGCTGCGACCACAATACATCAGTCCAATTGAATGTCTTCGTAGAACACTAGTAGTGTCTCCAAGATGGCAAGAGAAGAGGTAGTTGCTGCTCTAATACAACACTAGTAGTGTCGCCGTATGGAGTAAGAAGAGGGCAGTTGCAACTCTAATATAACACTCCAATTGAATGTCTTTGTTGCACTATAATAGTGTCGTTAGAATGAAAGAGAAGAGGGTAGTTGCAAATCTATTACAACAATTCAATTGAAGGTCTTTGCAGCACCCTAGTAGTGTCTCCATATGGCAAATGGCAAAGGGAATAGAGTAATTGTAACTCTAATACAACAATTTAAAAGGTATTTGCAGCTCACAAGTAGTGACTCCAGATGACAAGAGGGGGTAGTTGCAACACTAATACAACACTCCAATTGATGGTCTTTGCAACACTCTATGGCAAAGGAAGTGGGTAGTTGCAACGCTAATACAACTCTCCAATTGAAGGTCTTTGCAGCACTCTAGTAGTGTCTCCAAATGACAAGAGAAGATGGTGATTGCAAACCTAATAAAACACTCCAATTGAAGGTCTTTGCGGCACTCTAGTATCGTCTTCAAATGACAAGCGAATTGGGTAATTGCAACCTCTATACAACACTCCAATAGAAGGGTTTGGCAATACACAATTAATGTCTCCAGATGGCAAGGTAAGAGGTAGTTGCAACATTAATACAACTCTCCAATTGAAAGTTTGTGCAGCACTCTAGTAGTGTCTCCATATTGCAAAGGAAGTGGTTAGTTGCAACGCTAATACAACTCTCCAATTGTAGGTCTTTGAAGTACTCTTGTAATGTTTGCAGATGGCAAGAGAAGAGGGTAGTTGTAACCCAAATACAACACTTCAATTGAAGGTTTTGCAGCACTATAGTATTGTCTCCAAATGGCAAGGGAATAGAGTAATTGCAACCCTAACAACACACTAGTAGTGTCTCCAAAATGGGAAGAGAAGAGGTAGTTGCAACCCAAGTAATGTCCCCAGATCGCGAGAGAAGAGGATAGTTGCAACCCCAATACAACACTTCAATTGAAGGTATTTGCAGCACACTAGTAGTGTCTCCGTAATGGCAAGAGAAGATGGTAGTTGCAACCCAAGTAAAACCCTCAAATTGATGTTTTTGAAACACTCTAGTAGTGTCGCCGTATGGATAGTTAAGAGGATAGTTGCAACCCTAATACAACACTCCAATTGAATGTCCTTGGAGCACTATAGTGTCCTTAGAGCACTATAGTGTCATCATATGGATATAGTAGAGGGTGTTGCAACCCTAATACAACACTCCAATTGAATGTCCTTGGAGCACTATGGATCTAGTAGTGTCTCATATGGCAAAAGAAGAGTGTAGTTGCAACTCAAACAGAACATTCCAATTGAAGGTCTTTGTAGCACTCTAGTAGTGTCTCCAAATAGTAAGGGAAGATGGTGGTTGCAACCTAATAAAACACTCTCATTTAAGGTCTTTGCGGCACTCTTGTAGTGTTTTCAAATGGCAAGGGAATATGGTAATTGCAACCCTAATACAACACTCCAATTGATGGTGTTTGCAGCACACAAGTAATGTCTCCAGATGGCAAGAGAAGAGGGTAGTTACAACATTAATATAACTCTCCAATTGAAAGTTTTTGCAGCACTCTAGTAGTGTCTCCGTATAGCAAGGGAAAGTGGGTAGTTGCAACGCTAATACAACTCTCCAATTGATGCTCTTTGCAGCACTCTAGTAATGTCTGCATATGGCAAGAGAAGAGGGTAGTTACAACCCAAATACAATACTTCAATTGAAAGTTTTTAGAACACTCTAGTAGTGTCGCCGTATTGAGAGAGAAGAGGGTAATTGCAACCCAAATACAACACTTCAGTTGAATGTCCTTGCATCACTCTAATAGTGTAGTGAGATGGATATAGAAGAGGGTAGTTGCAAACCTATTACAACATTCCAATTGAAGGTCCTTGCAGCACTCTAGTAGTGTCTCCATATGTCAAATGGTAAGGGAATAGAGTAATTGCAACCCTAATACAACACTTCAATTGAAGGTCTTTACAGCTCACAAGTAGTATCTCCAAATGACAAGAGAAGAGGGTAGTTGCAACACTAATACAACACTCCAATTGATGGTCTTTCCAGCACTCTATGGCAAGCGAAGTGCGTAGTTGCAACACTAATACAACTCTTCAGTTGAAGGTCTTTGTAGCACACTAATGTCTGTAGATGGCAAGAGGAGAGGGTAGTTGCAACCCCAATACAACACTCCATTGAAGGTCTTTGCAGCACACTAGTAGTGTCTCCAAAATGGCAAGAGAAGGGGGTAATTGCAACCCAAATAAAATACTCCAATAGAAGATTTTTGAAACACTCTAGTAGTGTCGCCGTATTAATAGATAAGAGGCTAGTTGCAAACCTATTACAACACTCCAATTGAATATCAGATGGATATAGAAGAGGCTAGTTGCAAACCTATTAGAACATTCCAATTGAAGGTCTTTGCAACACATTCAATAGTGTCTCCATATGGCAAAAGAAGAGTGTAGTTGCAACCCAAATACACCCCTCCAATCAAGGTCTTTGCAGCACCCTAGTAGTGTCTCCAAATGACAAGAGAAGATGGTGGTTGCAACCCTAATACAACAGTCCAATTGTAGGTCTTTGCAGCATTCTAGTAGTGTCTTCAAATGGCAAAGGAATAGGGTAATTGCAACTGTAATACAACACTCCAGTTGAAGGTCTATGCAGCATACAAGTGGTGTCTCCATATGGTAAGAGAAGATGGTAGTTGCAACACAAATACAACACTCCAATTGAAAGTTTTTGCAGCACTCTAGTAGTGTCTCCATATAGGAAGGGAAGTGGGTAGTTGCAACACTAACACATTTGCAGCATTCTAGTAATGTCTGCACATGGCAAGAGCTGAGGGTAGTTGCAACCCAAATACAACACTTCCATTGATGGATTTTTGAAACACTCTAGTAGTGTCACCGTATGGAGACATATGAGGGTACAACACTCCAATTGAATGTCATTGCAACACTCTAATAGTGTCATCAGATGGTTATAGAAGAGGGTAGTTCAAACCTATTACAAAATTTCAATTGAAGGTCTTTGCAGCACTCTAGTAGTGTCTCCATATGGCAAATGGCAAGGGAATATAGTAATTGCAACCCTAATACAATACTTCAATTGAAGGTATTTGCAGCTCCTAAGTAGTGTCTTCATATGAAAAGAGAAGATGGTAGTTGCAACACTAATACAACACTCTAATTGATGGTCTTCAGACACTCTGGCAAGGGAATTCGGTAGTTGCAACACTAATACAACTCTCCAATTGAAGGTCTTTGCAGCACACTAGTAATGCCTGCCAATGGCAAGAGATAGTTGCAGCCCAAATACAACACTGCAATTGAAGGTCTTTGTAGCACTCTAGTAGTGTCTTCAAATGGCAAGGGAATAGGGTACTTGCAACCCTAATACAATAGTTCAATTGAAGGTCTTTGTAGCACACAAGTAGTGTCTCCATATGGGAAGGGAAGTGGTGGTTGCAACACTAATACAACTCTCCAATTGAAGGTCTTTGCAGCACACTAGTAATGTTAGTAGATGGCAAGAGAAGAGCGTAGTTGAACCCAAATACAACACTTCGATTGATGGTTTTTGAAACACTCTAGTAGTGTCGCCGTATGGAGACAGAGAGGGTAGTTACAACACTTTAATTGAATGTCCTTGCAACACTAATAGTGTCGTTTGATGGATATAGAAGAGGGTAGTTGCAAAGCTATTACAACATTCCAATTGAAGGTCTTTGCAGCACTCTAGTAGTGTCTTCGTATGGCAGCCAGGGAATAGAGTAATTACAACCCTAATACAATTGAAAATATTTGCAACACACAAGTAGTGTCTCCAGATGACAAGAGAGGTTAGTTGCAACACTAATACAACACTCCAATTGAAAGTTTTTGCAGCACTCTAGTTGTGTCACATATGGCAAGGGAAGTGGGTAGGGCCAACGCTAATACAACTCTCCAATTGAAAGTCTTTGCAGCACTCTAGTAATGTTAGCATATGGCAAGAAAAGATGGTAGTTACAACCCAAATACAACACTTCAATTGAATGTTTTTAAAACGCTCTAGTAGTGTCACCGTATGGAGACAGAAGAGGGTGGTTGCAACCCTAATACAACACTCCAATTGAATGTCTTTGCAACACTCTAATAGTGTCGTCAGATGAATATAGAAGAGGGTAGTTGCAAACCTATTACAACATTACAATTGAAGGTATTTGCAGCACTCTAGTAGTGTCTCTATATGTCAAATGACGAATAGAATAATTGCAACCCTAATACAACACTTCAATTGAAGATCTTTGCAGCTCACAAGTAGTGTCTCCAGATGACAAGAAAAGTGCGTAGATGCAACACTAATACAACACTTAAATTGATGGTCTTTCCGGCACTCTATGGCAAGGGAAGTGGGTAGTTGCAACGCTAATACAACTCTCCAATTGAAGGTCTTTGCAGCACATTATTAATGTCTGCAGATGGCAAGAGAAGAGGGAAGGTGCAACCCAATACAACAGTCCAATTGAAAGTCTTTGCAGCACATAAGTAATGTCTCCAAAATGGCAAAAGAAGAGGGTAGTTACAACCCCAATTGAACACTCCAATTGAAGATTTTTAAAACACTCTAGTAGTGTCGCCGTATGGATAGATAAAAGGATAGTTGCATACACTCTAATTGAAGGTATTTGCGACACTCGAGTAGTGTCTCTAAATGACAAGAGAAGATGGTCGTTGCAATCCTAATACAACATTCCATTATAATTCTTTGCGGCATTCTAGTAGTGTTTTCAGATGGCAAGGGAATAGGGTAATTGCAACCCTAATACGACACTCTAGTTGATGGTCTTTGCAGCACACAAGTAGTGCTCCCAGATGGCAAGAGAAGAGGGTAGTTGCGATGGTAATACAACACTCCAATAGATGGTCTTTGCAACACTCTACTAGTGTCACCATTTGCCAAGAGAAATGGGTTGTTGCAACGGTAAAACAACTCTTCAATTTAAGGTGTTTGCAGCACACTAGTAATGTTTGCAGATGCAAGAGAAGAGGTAGTTGCATCCCCGATACAACACTCCAATTGATGGTTTTTGAAACACTTTAGTAGTGTCGCCTTATGGAGACAGAAGAGGTTAGTTACAAACTCTCCAATTGAATGTCCTTGCAACACTCTAACAGTGTCGTCCGATGAAAATAGAAGAGGGTAGTTGCAAACCTATTACAACATTTCAATTGAAAGTCTTTGCAGCAATCTACTAGTGTCTCCATATGGCAAATGGCAAGGGAATAAAGTAATTGCAATCCTAATACAACACTTCAATTGAAGGTCTTTGCAGCTCACAAGTAGTGTCTCCAGATGACAAGAGAAGAGGGTAGTTGCAACACTAATACAATACTCCAACTGTTTCTAGCACTCTATGGCAAGCGAAGTGGGTAGTTGCAACGCTAATACAACTCTTCAGTTGAAGGTCTTTGCAACACACCAGTAATGTCTGAAGATGGAAATATAAGAGGGTAGTTGCAACTCCAATATAACACTCCAATTGAAGGTCATCGCAGCACTCTAATATTGTCTTCAAATGACAAGGGAATAGGGTAATTGCAACCCTAATACAACACTTCAATTGAAGGTCTTTGTAGCACACAAGTAGTGTCTCCAGATGGCAAGAGTTGCAACACTAATACAACACTCCAATTGAAATTTTTTGCAGCACTATAGTATATGGCAACTGGAGTGGGTAGTTGCAACATTAATACAACTCTCCAATTGGTCTTTGCAGCACTCTAGTAATGTCTGCAGATCGCAAGAGAAGAGGATAGTTACAACCCGAATACAACACTTCAATTGAAGGTTGAAATGCTCTACTAGTGTCACCGTATGGAGACAGAAGAGGGTGGTTTCAACCCTAATACAACACTCCTATTGAATATTCTTGCAGCACTAATAGTGTCGTTAGATGGATATAGAAGAGGGTAGTTGCAAACCTATTACGACATTCTAATTGAAGGTATTTGCAGCACTCTAGTAGTGTCTCCATATGGCAAATGGCATAGGAATAGAGTAATTGGAACCCTAATACAACACTTCAATCGAAGGTATTTGTAGCTCATAAGAGAAGAGGGTAGTTGCCAAACTAATACAACACTCCAATTGATGGTCTTTGCAGCACTCTATGGCAAGGGAAGTGGGTAGTTGTAACGCTAATACAAGTCTCCAATTGAAGGTCTTTGCAACACACTAGTAAAATCTGCAGGTGGCAAGAGTAGAGGATAGTTGCAAACCCAATACAACGCTCAAATTGAAAGTTTTTGCAGCACTTTAGTAGTGTCTTCAAATGGCAAGGGAATGGGGTAATTGCAACTCTAATACAACACTCTAATTAAAGGTCTGTAGCACACAAGTGGTGTCTCCAGATGGCAAGAGAAAGGAAAGTTGCAACACTAATACACAATACTCCAATTCGAAGTTTTTGCAACACTCTAGTAGTGTCTCCATATGGCAAGGGAACTGGGTAGTTGCAACGCTAATACAACTATCCAATTGAAGGTCTTTGCAGCACTCTAGTAATGTCTGCAAATGGCAAGAGAAGAGGGTAGTAACAACCCAAATACAACACTTCAATTGAAGGTTTTTGAAACGCTCTAGTAGTGTCGCCGTATGGAGACAGAAGAGGGTGGTTGCAACCCTAATAGAACGCTCCAATTGAATGTCCTTGCAATACTCCAATAGGGTCGTTAGATTGATAAAGATGAGGGTAGCTGCAAACCTATTACAACATTCCCGTTGAAGGTATTTGTAGCACTCCAGTATTGTCTCCATATGGCAAATGGCAAGGGAATAGAGTAATTGCAACCCTAATACAACACTCCAATTGAAGATATTTACAGTTTACAAGTAGTGTCTTCAGATGACAAGAGAAGAGAGTTGTTGCAACACTAATACAACACACCAATTGATGGTCTTTGCAGCACTCTGTGGCAAGAGAAGTGGGTAGTTGCAACGCTAATACAACTTTCCAATTGAAGGTCTTTGCAGCATACTAGTAATTTCTGCAGATGACAAGAGAAGAGGGTAGTTGGAATCCCAATACAACGCTCCAATTGAAAGTCTTTGCAGTACTCTAGTAGTGTCTTCAAATGTCAAGGGAATAGGGTAATTGCAAACCTAATACAACACTCCAATTGAATGTCTTTGTAGCACACAAGTAGTGTCTCCAGATGGCAAGGGAAGTGGGTAGTTGCAACGCTAATACAACTCTCCAATTCAAGGTCTTTGTAGCACTCTAGTAATGTCTGCAGATGGCAAGAGAAGAGTAACAACCCAAATATAACACTTCAATTGAAGTTAAATGCTCTATTAGTGTCGTCGTATGGAGACAGAAAAGGGTGGTTGCAACCCTAATACAACACTCCAATTGAATGTCCTTGCAACACTTTAATAGTGTCGTCAGATGGATATAGAAGATGTTAGTTGCAAACCTATTACAACATTTCTATTGAAGATCTTTGCAACACTCTAGTAGTGTCGCCATATGGCAAATGACAAGGGAATAGAGTAATTGCAACCCTAATACAACACTTCAATTGAAGGTCTTTGCAGCTCACAAGTAGTGTCCCCAGATGGCAAGAGAAAAGGGTAGTTGCAACACTAATACAACACTCCAATTGATGGTCTTTGCGGTACTCTATGGCAAGGGAAGTGGGTAGTTGCAATGCTAATACAATTCTCCAATTGTCTTTGCAGCACACTAGTAATGTCTATAGATGGCAAGAGAAGAGGGTAGGTGCAACCCAATACAACACTCAAATTGAAAGTCTTTGCAGCACATTAGTATTGTCTCCAAAATGGCAAGAGAAGAGGGTAGTTGCGACCCAAATTAAACACTCCAATTGAAGGTTTTCAAAACACTCTAGTGGTGTCGCTGTATGGATAGATAAAAAGATAGTTGCAACACAACACTCCAATTGAATGTCCTTGCAGCACTCTAATAGGGTCGTCAGATGGATATAGAAGAGGGTAGTTGCAAACCTATTACAACATTCCAACTTAAGGTCTTTGCAGCACACTCCAATAGTGTCTCCATATGGCAAGAGAAGATGGTAGTTGCAACACTAATACAACACTCCAATTGATGGTCTTTGCGGCACTCTATGGCAAGGGAAGTGGGTAGTTGCAACGCTAATACAGCTCTTCAATTGATGGTCTTTGCAGCACACTAGTAATGTCTGCAGATGACAAGAGAAGTGGGTAGTAACAACCCAAATACTTCAATTGAAGGTTTTTGAAATGCTCTAGTAGTGTCGCCGTATGGAGACAGAAGATGGTGGTTGCAACCCTAATACAACACTCAAATTGAATGTCCTTGCAACACTCTAATAATGTTGTCAGATGGATATAGAAGAGGGTAGTTGCAAACCTATTATAACATTTCAATTGAAGGTATTTACAGCACTCTAGTAGTGTCTCCATATGGCAAGAAAAGTGGGTAGTTGCAGTCTAAATACAACACTCCAATTGAATATCCTTGTAGCACTCTAGTTGTGTCTCCATATGGCAAGGAAACTGAGAATATTATGTCTACTATTATAAATTTAATTAGATAGTAACATCACAGCCCCAAAAAAGATGATAAGGATGCACAGTAGTACAATGTTTATGATGTAATTAGACTATAGTATTATATTTGATGCTCATGGAAGCTACTTATAATAGTATTTTCTTCTGCTTACTTAGAATTACACTTCTTCAACAATCAACAGGACCTTAATTTAAACGAAAATGACATTGCCCAACGAAGTCAAACTATGGTATTTCTCTTTTGTAGAACATGTTTTCTTTTTTCCATTCCAGTGTACTTTTCCTCCAATTACAATTAGTTTTGTTGAGAATTGTATCTTTGTTAGGGTTATATTGAGAAATAGAGAATATAAAGAAGTCTAGGGACTTGTGTGCAAGAATGTGCAGGCTCTATATAAGCCCAACTCATTAATCAATAAACTAAGTTTTTTCAAAGCAATTAGTTATTTTTGGTATCAGAGCTAGGGTTTGGCTGCTGCTACAGTACCACGCCGCTATAGTACCTCCGCTATAGCCACCTCTCTCTTTCCTCTAGGCCGAAAAGGGGTTTGTCCATTGTGTGAAGAAGGCCCATGTGGGGGGCCGATACACCACGGATCCCGAGGTAGGGGTTGATATGTGGAGGATCTAGATCTTGATGTAAGGAGGATCAAGATCGGTCAAGAAAAGGAAGAAAGACAAGTGTGTGATCTAGACTCGTACGATCGGGCGTGATCAGGTGTGATCGGTGTGAGGAAACTAAATACGAGTCAGATCGATGACGGAGAGTACCAATCCAATGGAGGAGATTATCAAGAAGCTGAGTCTCGTGGAGGTCTCAACATGGATGCAACTCATGAGGTTGTCGAAGGGTGAGAGCTCGACAAAACCACAGCCTGTGAAGGTGGAGCTTCCACCTTTGGATCTAAACTCAATGGGCCGGCTACGTATCTGAGCTGGTCGCGTCTCTAGTTGGGAGCAACCTAGAGGGGTATCTAATAGGAGAAAAGGTGGAGCCAGCACAAGGTGCTGAGGGGAGAGAAGAGTGGAGTCCACTCACATGTTGGTGTACATCTGGCTTCTCAATTTGATGGTTCTTTCTATTGCTGCCACAGTGGATGGCATTGAGAGCATGAAGGACATCTGGGAGAAGTTGAGGAGGACATATGCTGGGGTGGGGAACAACTTAAGGGTGTTCCAGATAGGACATGAGATCGAGACCACGGTCCAGGGAGATAGGACAGTGCAGGAGTATGCCATAGAGCTGGAGCACCTATGGATAGACTATGAACATTTCTCGCCCAGAGCAAGCTGTAAGGATCCTGAGTGTAAGGAGAGAGAGGCCTTTACACAAGTGAGGACTATGCAGTTTCTCCGAGGACTGGCCCCAGTGTTTGAGCAGAGGACTGTTATGCTGGTAGCTCAAATGAAGATTCCCCCGCTTTAGAAGGCTATCTTATCCATGATACAGGAGGAGAGTCGTATCGAGCTAGCAGGTGGACTCCCAGGAATGAGATCAGCATTGGTGGTCTCAAACTCAAGTAACACAGGGGTGCAGGGAGAGACTCGAAAGTGCTACAACTGTGGTGAGATAGGCCATCTGAGACAGGTCTGTCCTAAGCCACCTAAGAAGAAAGATTCTGGTGGACGTGGACAGTCTGGAGGTCGTGGTCGTGGTCGTAGGGGCCGAAGGTGTGGAAGAGGAGGCTACCGGGCAAATCTGATGGTAGCGGAGGAAGAGGGAGAAGTAGAGGTTGTCTTCACTCAGGAGGACCAAGAGCTCTTAAAGATACTGAGGAGGAAGCAGAGAACAACAGATGTTGGGGACAAGAAGAGAGTGATTGAGGATGCATCCATCTCGCCTTTGCCCAGGGGTAACACTGCTACTTACGCTCATTTAGCCAAAGGTACTGGTGAAACACATGCTCTTGCCTCTATATCCACCACTAGATCACCAGAATGGATAGTAGATTCTAGTGCATCTCGGTAATGCTAGGGAGTTCTCTTCTTATACTCACCTAGCGGTGCCAGAGAGCATCCAGACTGCATGCTCCTTCTTTTCCAGTAAATTGTACCAACTCTATGACTTTGTCCAATGTTTTGCATGCTCCTTCTTTTCTAGTAAATCTTTTATTCACTAGTGCCATAATACTCCAACTAAAATGTGTTGTCTCTTTTGATATTCTCAGGATCTTTCAAGAGAAGGAGACTGGTCAGAGACTTGGGACTGGCACGTGGCGTAGGGACTGTGGCACTTAGACCGTGAGGGGATGGACTCAGCCTTGACATCTATGGTTGAGAGTGCTAGAGTAGGAGGATATGGGAGGAGTACTGAGGATGTGTTGATGTTGCATCACCAGTGCTTGGGACATTCTTCGTTTGGTGTTTTGAGTAGGTTGTAACCGTCTTTGTATGAAAAGGAGAATAAACAAAAACTTGTGTGTGATGCTTGTGAGTTTGGCAAGCTCACTATGAGCTCTTATGTTAGTGCTGGTAATAGGAGCTCTTGTTGGGGACCTTGTTCTACTAGTTTTATGAATGGTTTTTGATATTTTGTGTCTTTTATTGATTGTTTCTCTCGTGTTACATGGCTGTCTTATGAAAAACAAAAAGTGATGTGTTTGGTTGCTTCAAAGACTTTCACAGGGCAATTCAGATTCAATACGGTACAATGGTGAAAGTATTGAGGTCTGATAATGGGACAGAGTATACCAACAGGGCGTTTGGGGAATACTTGTCAACCCAAGGGATACAACATCAAACCACTTATCCATACACACCAACGTAAAATGAGGTAGCAGAGAGAAAGAATAGACACCTTCTAGAGGTAGCCATGAGCATGATGAATCAATGAATCTTCCGAAATACTTGTGGGGGTAAGTGGTTTTGACAGCCACTTAATTGATCAACCGAATGCCTTCAAGAGTGTTGGAGTGGAAGTCTCCCTGTGAGTTGTTGAAAGGAGATAATGGAGGGATCCTCCTATTGAAGGTGTTTGGGTGTGTTTGTTTTGTAAAGGACAAAATACCATTTGTAGGGAAGCTAGATCCCATAGCGGTGAAATGTGTGTTTGTTGGTTATTCTGCCACCTAGAAGGGCTATGTTTGTTGGAGTCCAATTGAGAAGAGGTTGTTTGTGAGTATGGATGTTGTTTCTCGAGAGTTTGAACCATACTACACTATAGAGGTGACCTCACCAAAAAGGTGACTCGCCAGATACTTGAGGTATGAGGCGAGAGGGGGAGAGTAATGATAGTGAGAGGTTGGTGAATGTCGAAACGATACCTTGCCCCGTTGTGTGGGAAGGGTCGGCTGAGGGGCAACTGAAAATTGAGGAGAATGAGGAAAATGGCCAGAAGGTGGTGGGCCTCGAGCTCAGGGGGAGCTGAGATATACAAGAAGGAGGCAGAATGAGGGAACAATGCTTACAGTGCCTACAGTGCTACTCATGCCATCAAGTCCCTTGTCCTGGTCTACCCTGACTCCTGAGACACCAACACCATCCTCAGACTCAGATTATACAGGTGATATGATTCCTCTCTCTTCTCCTCCCACTCCAATGGCTTTAAGAAGGACAACTCGTAGCAATGCGGGCCATCCTCCTGAGCGTTTTGGTTTTCCACATGACATTGCTCAGGTTGTCTCGTACTCTAACATGTCACATGTACATAGAACATTCATTGCATCTTTGGACTCTGTCACTTTACCCAAGTGTTGGCAGGTTGCTAACGAGGATCCAAAGTGAAAAGCAGCTATGCAAGAAGAACTTGGGGCCCTCGATAAAAACAGAACATGGGATATAGTGTCACTACCACCAGGCAAGAAGGCAGTTGGGTGCAAATGGGTGTTCACAGTGAAGGGGAAATTGACTGCTACAAGGCACTGTTGGTGGCGAAGGGGTATAGCCAAACGTACATCATCGACTATGATAAGACATTTGCACCAGTGGTGAAGATGAGCACAGTCAGGACACTCGTCTCTCTCACAGTGAATGGTGGTTGGAAGTTACACCAGTGAGACGTGAAGAATGCATTTCTTCACGGAGAGCTACTAGAGGAGGTGTACATAGAGATACCCCCGAGCTTTGGCACGACCCAAACAAAGGGCAAGGTATGTAGGCTGAGGTAGTCCATGTACGGGTTGCAACAATATCCTCGAGCTTGGTTTAACAGATTCAGGAGAGCAATGGTAGACATGGGCTATCAGCAGATCAATGTCGACCACACAGTGTTCTTCCAATAACATGGTGGCCACATTACTATGCTTACAGTGTATATGGATGATATGATTGTCACTGGTGATGATTAAGGAGAGATTGCTCAGCTAAAGGCAGGATCGGGCAAAGAGTTTGAGGTGGAGGACCTGGGACAACTTAGATACTTTCTTGGGATTGAGGTGGCCCATGGAGCAGAGGGAATTGTTCTATCTCAGAGAAGTATGTGCTAGACTTGCTCACAGTGACAGGCATGTTGGGGGTGCAAGCTTGCAGTTGCGCCCATTGATCAAAAGTCTAAGTTGAGTGCAGAGGCAGGAGAGCCAGTTGATCGTGAGAGGTACTAGAGGTTGGTAGGCCGTCTGATCTATCTGAGCCACACTCGTCCCGACATATCATTTGCAGTGAGTGTGGTCGTTATATGCATGACCCTAGGAAGGATCACATGGATGCAGTGTACCATATTCTTAGGTACCTGAAGAGTGTACCAGGAAAGGGATTGATCTTCAAGAAGAATTGGCATTTAGGCATTGAGGGCTATTGTTAGGTATTGAGGGTTATTGTTCGTAGGGTGCAATTTGGTCTCGTGAAAGAGCAAGAAGCAACTAATGGTTGCAAGGTCCACAACAGAAGCAGAGTATAGGGCCATGGCCTTAAGGGTTGCCGAGATGTTGTGGTTGAGAGCCCTGTTAGTAGAGCTCAAGGTGGACCAAGGGGCTCAAATGAAATTGTGGTGCGAGAGCAAGTCCGCGATTAGCATTGCAAACAACCCCGTGCAGTATGACAAAACCAAGCATGTAGAGATTAATAGGTTCTTCATCAAGGAAAAGCTGAATAGTAGACTATTGGAGCTAGGTCATGTAGCTACTATGGAACAAGTAGCTGACTATCTCACCAAGAGACTTAGTTCATTAGATCTATCTAGGTTGTGCGACAAGATGTGTTTAGTGGATATCTTTTGCCCATCTTGAGAGGGAGTGTTGAGAATTGTATCTTTGTTAGAGTTATATTGGAAAATAGAGAATATAAAGAAGTCTAGGGACTTATGTGCAATAATGTAAAGGCTCTATATAAGTCCAACTCATTAATAAATAAACTAAGTTTTTTCGAAGCAATTAGTTCTTTTGTTTTCCATTTATTGGGTCTCCCGTAATAATTCTTTGTGAAACCTTCCAGAAGAATTCCAAGTCATCCAGAACCAGAAACATCCTATTCGTGGAGAGTTCTGCTCAATCCGGGCAAAAACAACTTAATACGGAACAGGCACATTTGAGTTTGTTGCATCTTTTACTTTCAGGACTGGCGAAGGTCAAATTCCGGCTAAGATTGAATTTACTTCTGAGGAGAAGACGAACACAACTAATTTATGGAAATATTGGATAAGAGAAGGTACAAATGGCACCTGAGAACATGGACTAAGGTCCATCAACTGTACAAACATAGCATATAAGCCCACGAAATATCCTTATGGGCCCGCCCTCTCCTTAACAAACACAATGTGATTGACAATAACCTAGATAGATAAGCAGAGCTATCCAAAATTTCCTACAACAGTAATTTTGTTAAACCAACCCAAAAATTTTCAAATTAGAAGCAGAATGTAGCAGATACACAAAATCATACGACCTAAGGCAAGCTAAACTGGCCCGAAATTCATTTGACCTGACTTGCAAAAAATGAGGAAAGTTCAAAGCAAATAGTGGAAAATTGGTCGCTGCTGTCGTATTCCCATCAGGAATTTCATTTCTAAAATAACCCAGAGATGTGCCTGAAACAACGAAACAAAATGCTATAAAATTGCCAAAACACGTTGCCCAAATTCCTTGAACATTCCTCTCTTTCTTTTTCTTTCTTTTACCTTCCTATGATAAATGCATCTTCATTTTTACATGACTGGAATATACACGTATACAGCTCTACAAAAATTATACAAAAAAAAGAGATGGCAGCCACTAAAAAACTGGTGCCTCAAAGCAGCTAGAAAGAGAATTTCACCCCCAACTAGTGAAGGTTGTGTAGGTTGCTAACATGAGACCTTTTTTCATTCTTTTACTTTTTCCTATGTCCTTGCATTCCTTCTCGATAAAATTAACTACCGTATGCCTTCTCATGTATATCATTAATAAGTTGCTGCAGTTCAGGGAATAGCGAGATAATTACCAATTCCAGCATTGAATAAGCCAGCTGCTTAACACATACCGTAGACTGTGGTAAAGAGAGAATAGGTCAAAGTCTGATGAATAAAAAAGTCAATTGTCTAGCAGAAAACATGAAGGTTTCAAAACCTACAAAATCTGAATCCATATCCTCTCCAATACCGTACTCGGTACAATGAGCTCCCAGCCGGGCCAAAAAGAATTTGGTGCCTATTGTAGATATAGGGGTCCGTTTTAAGAAACGTGTCAGGTTAAAACTGATGGCACAGATCTCATAGTACTCGGTCAGGTATTGCACTGGATCTGAATTCACAAAATCCTGTATATGAGTCAACTGGTAATCGTGTGTGTGTGTGTGTGCTGTATATGTCAACAATTACCAGATATGCTGGCACTAGTAACTGATATAGTAACGGGGTGTGTGTGTGTGTGTGTGTGTGTGTTATTCTCTCCTTTTTTTCTGGTGGGCATTGCAGGAGGCATTCTTGTAACTTTTGAAAAGAGTTGCCAGATGACTTCTTACCTGAAGAAAATAATAGACGTCTCTAGCACAACGCTTGTATGCATTTTGACCAATTAAGCTAACCAATGTCGATGGAGTCCCACCTGGGGTTTAAATTGTATCAATATTATATATACAAATCAAACTAGTACAAGAAAACCAGGAATAATGAATTCAAACCTGAAAGCATTTCTACAGTTCAATATTACACCAGTGACACACTCTACTGTTGTCCTTTTTCAGTATGAGTTGCAACCATTACCAACCAATTGTTTGTTGCTTGCTTATGATCTGTTATCACATAATAAAGAGAATTAAAAAGAACAAAAAGAAAGACACTCACCAAGTAAAAGCTTTTTTACGTCATTTGCTCTACGGGATGCCTCCAGCTGTGACTCAAAAAGTTGGCTGGCACTCTCGGCTGATTGTCTCCCGCCAAAACGCCCTTGGCTCTGAGTTTGTTGCATCTTGGGTTGGTAGCCCTCCACCCTTGTAAAGAATGTACCATTCGGCCACAATAGCTGATCAAGTTTAAAAAGGTACTTATAAATCGTGTATTCATAACAAAAGGAAAAGAAAAGAAAGCATGTACCAAAAATCCATACATCTTGAACCCAGAGTATTCCCTTAGAGACAACATCGTCTCTCCGAAGCAAATGGATTTGGCGCAGAATCCAGTCATCGATTGCATCCTCCATCACCAGCTGCAGTATCTGTTTTGATATCCATAGCACCTGCCTCCTGCATGAACCCCAGGTGCAACCGTCATATCTTATGTTTAAAATAATATAACAAAGGATACAATTCTTTGAAATGTTTCTTGTTAGGAGAAGGTAGATCCTCACTTTCTTTTTTATCTTCTTAATAACTTCACTGTTTATAAAAACTTTATTTTGTACATGATTACTGGTTGTGTCATGCTACAAAATTTCCCTGCTGTACCATTACCAACGATTATATGGGTGTGATATTTTTTATCAAGGGTATTGTAGCCAAAAAAAAAATCAAACTCATGGAAAATTTAAACAAATATGACACACCTTAGCCAACCTCGTCGGTTCAGTTGGAATATTTTATCCACAAGATTTAATAATGGTACACTTGCATTTGGCGGTGTCCACTGCAGTTAAAAAGAACAGAAATTAGAAAGAGCTGAGAAAATAACTCAATGGGCCTTCTGTTGCATCCCCAGAAACTCGGTCTTTCTAATCTACGCCCAATGCAAAAGCTCAAACTACCTTCTTTTCTCATCCATCATGGAATGACAAAAGAACCAAGGAAAACATTTTACAAGGGTGTGCCCATTGCACAAAGGGAAGGAAAAGAAGATTAGAAGGAAAAAGATATACCTCAGGCGGCATGCCAATAGGATCTTGAAGAGTATCAGGGGATGAGAGAGTCCTGGACGCGCCCATTAACCCACGAGACTCAGACTCCTGATTCATGCGTGATGAAAACCCTTTGGAGTCAGATTTTGTCTCATTATCTGAATGCCAACCGCTAGTACAAGCCTCGGTAGTGAACCGCAACCATACGGTTCTCCTGGTAGTTGTTCTCAGTCATCAGACAGGCTACGTGCAGTGGTACCAAAATGGCTTAAAAGCATGTCCTGTTTTCGTGTCTCGTTGCCATTCCAGGACATAGCCATGATTTGGTCTGCCAGATGGGTGGTGACGGAAGAGGATGAGGGGAGAAATGCCATAGACTCAGATGAGGGTGTGCTGACAATGCGAGACAAGCCATCAGTGACCCCCTTGAATTGGCGTACTATGTCGTCCATTGCATCATCCATGTTGACTGTATTGTGGAAAAAATATGGCACAGTTAGATACATGGTTAATGAAATAATTAGCTGCTCAAGTTAAGACAAAGACTTCGCTCAAATATGAAGCTTCATTTATTTTAATTTATTTGTTGAAAATAACTGGTTAGTCCTCATTGTACCTGAATTTTGCAAGTCAGACTCAATTTGAATTAAATTAAACTGGGTTCTGCACTAGTCTGATACTATAGCTAATAAATAGAGTACTGGACCTGACCTGCAAGGAACTTAAATCCAGAATGATAATTCTCGAAACATGTTATATATAAAACTGGATATGGACAGTATACAGGATTGAGGTGCAATTTGCAGTTGCTAGGGTCAAAAAAATGTGTTCATCTGCTTTAGTAAACAGTAGTGTTGAATTTTGTCCATTGTAAAGCCCAGAGTAGGTAATTAATTTAATAAGAGAAAGGTTAAGAACATGTATTGAATAAAACTAAATGCATACCGGCCAGCGTTTTCATTACTGAGGAAGACTTCCCAAAAGAGTAATTCTGCAGGGAAAAATCAATGAAAAACATAATTTATGCCAGAAAATGGAGAATAGAGAAGTTTGGTTTCAAATGAAACGTTGCAAGTTATTGCATGTGTATGGCACTAGTTTGTGACACCAAATCTCATAATTAAGGATACCTTTGAAGAAGCACTAAGGAAATCCCACACTTCATGTTGCTCTGCTATGTTCGCCATAGACAAGAGATCCTAGCAAACAAATGAAATCATTGCTGAGTATTTTTAAAATATGAAGAAAAAAAATAATTTAGGTGCCAAATTAATTGTTATTATTATTATTGCACCCTCTATGTAGTTCTAATACATTATAACTTAGGTGCCAAATACAACATCTGGATAAGATAATAAATATAATCTGTACAGAAAGAGATTGCAGGACTTACCTGGAGGTACTTGTCAAGAAGGATGCAACGCTGGTGTACGAGATAATCATCTGTGCTGGATGAAAGGAACTTCTTAGGAGGCAAGTGCAATGAATAATTAGGTATTTCTTTCAGTTGCCGATGCAACCGCTCAAAATTCCTATATCTGCAGTCAGAATGGGTCATGTTTGAGAGGAGTAAGGAGAATTTTACTGTAAAAAATTACTCCATATTACTTCAGAATAGAATATTTTTGGATATGATACACCATCTTGCCTATTTTCATTATTTTTGCAAGGAAGTTCTATTGAAGATAGTCATTTTTATTTTAACAAGAGTGGACCATTAACAAGACTCTTTCCACCAAAAATGTTGAACCTAAACAATAAATATATCACTGCATAAATATGGGTTAAATGTTTATGTACTGTATTTCACAGAAAAAGGAGATAAAGAAGAGCAAAAAGAAAAGAAAGCATACCTTCTTTTCACAAACCAGGTCTTGTTATCAGCATCTGTTACAGCAATAGAGTAAACTGCAAATGATTTTGACCCAAGTTTCTCAAAGTATGCACCCACAACCTGTCAGCATCACAATATAAAACCATTAATATCAGTTCTGTATTTTGAAATGGTTGATAGTCACCACTAGACATTTCAGTATTAAAAATCCACAGAGATAAATTGTAAACTAACATGCGGAAATTCTCAATCAGTAACATTACCCAAGATGGTGATTTGGCCAGTATTATTGTTACAATAAGGTTCTGTCAGAGGTTCTATAAGATTGGTCCTTTTGGCCAACAATTGATCAAACCTGAGCTCCCACACAGATTAAAACCCCATTAAGAAATTAAATGACAGAAGTACAAGCAAAAACAAAAGAACACGAAAATTAGCAATCATTCTCACGTGCATTCTTGTCAATCCATGTGCCATTAGTTGGTAGCATGCCAAGATCAGAAGTGGCTATTAATGAAAACTAGATAACATGCCCAAATAGTATAAGAAACTCACCCGACACCGGATCTTTGGGACATGAAGATACCCTTCACTGTGTGAACCACCTTGACCACTGTGCCCTCCCTTATCATCTGGTCCCCCCTTATGTACCACCTTTCCTTCCCCACTCTTTGAATTAAAAACTGTATCAATATCAGGTGAACTTATAGATCTTTTTATCTGACCCTTAGTAGGTCCTTCCTTTTTTTCATAAACCACAATGCTTGACCTTGTCATGTCTTGTGTATTGTTAGTAGCACTGGTACTAGCATGCATCATATTAACCATGTATTTATCATCTATACCAGCTATGCTCTCCTTGAAATTTGCAGTGAACTCCTTCCCTGTTGGACCCACTTCGCTAGGCTGTGTAGATTTTTTTGCAAGTTTCTTTTGGTAGTGCCGCCCTTTGGTCCACATGTTATCAAGGTTTTCTGGCTCAAGGACTTGCTTTCGTCTTTTAGTGGCAGCATCAAGTACTACGGCCCAGTCAGCCTGACGGGGTGTATCCCGGATGTCAGAGGAATTTATGGGTAAAACCTTGGTTAGCTGTAGATCAGAGTGAGTGTGCGGGGTAGTTGATACAGAGACAGATGCACTGGTTGACCGGTCTGAATCACTCTCTTTGCTAGTGGTGTTCTGACTGTTTTGTTTGTTTGATAGGAATACTAGCTCAATTAACTCGTTTATGTAGCTGAAATAAAATGAACAGAAGGGTCAATGTTGGGCTTAAGGAACAACAGAGCTCTAAACTCAATAATCATTTTTTAGAATAAGCAAGCAAAAAAATTACTAAGAAACATTAATAAAATATACACTAACAAGAGTGAATTTTGAACAATTGAATAATGAATAAAATTTCATAACAAAAGTACTATCTAAAAAATTGAATATGGAGTTTCCGAAAAAAAAATATGATCAGTATAGACCCAAAATTCAAACTAACTAAAGATTTCAAAAACCAATGAAAAGATTTTAAATAGAAAACCTGAGTCTGCTATCAAAATACCAGAAACTCCTGAAAATAAAATCAAATGAAAAAGATAACATAACTAAAGATATAGACAAGCTTACTTGGGGCTTGCAAAGTTCATGATGGGTTGTAAAACAAGGCAAGTCAAAAGCTCTCTGCTTAGGCTTCGAACTAAAGGGCATTGTGACTCCTGTGGTTTCAATACAATAGCCAGAACACCTCCTACTATTTGTTGGAGAACCTAGTTTTATATTAAATAAATAAAATAAGAACTGAACTTGACAAAATGAGGAGAGATCATTGCAATATAGAAGGCTAAAATGAAGGCACATGGATTACTCTTGCAATGATTACACAAAGGATTCCAAGGACCTTTTCAATCAAGTCTTCAGTTCCCAGTACAAATTTTATCACTGGATTAAGCATGCTCCAGGTTTCTATTTATGTTTCTTTCAGGTTTTACTGCATTAGGTGTCATATAGCAAAGTAAATTGTGGCTGGATATGTCAGGGCTAACTGCAAAACCAAGGAGCAACAGAGATGAAATGGCTTAAATTTCCCGCTCATTTGCTTAAGGAAAGCTTAAATATTCCTAGCTTGTATCAGTCGACCTAGAACTCTTGGTGTTAACTAAACCTAAAACATTTTTCTCCATCAGTAGCCCAGCCACTGCTAAAAGATGAACAAGAAATTAGAAGTGCTTAATAACCTTGTGTTCAGAATGAGGGGAAAGCAAAGCAGGGTGTAGTTCTTTAGATGCCAAGAGATGACTTTTCAACTTCTCATCTCTTTCTTCAGATGAAAGTGTTATCATGACATTAACACCTATATCTGCCTGGTTCTTTCTGTATAGATCCAACTGGTTTCCTATCAAGTCTACCATATCCCTGTTATATCGAAAATATATTCAGCAAAAAAATTGGTTTATAATTTTATATAAAGTCCCATACAATAATCACAGATACCCTGTAATAGATGGCTAACTCTGGAATGCTGTGAGAAACTTTTCCTTGTTATAAGAATGAGATAGTCCTATCAAGCATCACTAGATACCTTCTGTATAGTATTTTTAAAGGTTATTTCTTTTCTTTGTTTTCTTGCAAGAATGAGATACTTGGTTTCAGCACCGCATTAAACTAAAGTCTGAAATGAGTACCAGGTTGACAACCAAATTAAGCCCCTTCTCTTTCTCTTTTTGTTTCCTGGAATTAATTGGCTTTTGATTGCATGCTTAAGGCAAATGGGTATAAATACAAGAAAAGACATATTGTACATTAGTCAAATGAATCCCAACCCAGTTAGTGACTGTACCAGACTGCCAATATAGTAGTTCTTTTTTTCATTTGGAAATCAATATTTTTATTTTGCTGGAACCTTCACATTATTTCTCTTCGCTTGTCTGGTGTGTATGCATGACCCAACTGCCTTGAGATATTGATATACAGAGAAATGGTGAAAGCTAACCTAGTCAACAAGTCTACTAGATTCATCTCTTTAACCCGTCTCGAGACCTCACCAAGCACATCAAGCAACAAGCCCCTTATGATCTCAGGCACCTCCTTATCGGGCGTAATAGAAGAATACCACAGATCAACCACAAAATCTCTCAACAACTTATCAATCAAGCTCTCCATTGCATCCGCAACTAACGGAGAGTCTACTTTCCTCCTCCATTTTGTGCTTGAATGGACCGAGGAGAGGCGATGATCATTTGTTGACAGCTGGCGTTTGGCTACAGAGGATAAATAGGCCGACTTTTGGACTGGACGGACCCGCCACCTTAGATCCACATGATATGAGAGGTACCGCAAGAATGAGAGAATGAGAATTGACATTGGTATATTTGTCCACATTGATTTACTTGTATCTGTGAAATTTTGAGAAACACAACAAAGAACAAAGAATTTTATTAATATGGTGCGACCTAAGGTGAGTAGCAAAGTGGCATTAACATTTTTCTACAGAACTCTGCAATAAAGTACATGAAGCTGCAGTCTGATACACAAATAATGCAGACTGTATAGATGACTTTTGTTTATAAATCTAGATTAAGTTGCAGAAGTGTGCTCAGAAAGATATGTAGTAATGATCTCACTACTGGACAAGTTTAACCAATTGAAATTGGAATACAAATTAAATATTTATCAGACTCGAATCAGACTGCTGAAAGCAAGTTACATGAAAACATCAGAAAATTTGATCCAAATGGGAGAAAATACTTGACAAGAGTTCAAATCATAACTTACGGGATAAGAAATAGCAAATAGCGAAGGTGCAAATAGCCCACCAGACAGTACGGACCTTAGCCTCCTCTATCAGATCCTGCAGAGTCTCCATCCGCCTCATCTCTCCCCTTTCTCTCCCTCTCCTCTCCCCAGTCCAAAGTGATCAAATCACGAATGAAAAAGACAAACGCCGGACCCCTATTTTCAGTTTTTTCGAGGGTTCTTTGAAATTGCAGAGAAAGGGAGGTTACGTGTGAAGAAATACAAGTGACGGCGGTGGCCTCTCGCTTCACGGCACCCGAGAGGGAGAAGACGAGGTGGTGCTTGTCTGATCTACAAGAGTTCGTCGGACTTTTGGGAGGTCAGAAATGTCGAAATTACCCTCGTAACGTGCAGATTGCGGGCTTAGTTCCCAGTTATGAGTAACCGAGAAAGGAGATTTTACATGAAGTCTACAACCCGAGTCCATATTTTGCTCCGTAACTCATGGACCAGAGCCACGGACTCAACTAAGGCCGTGAGCCCAGTTCAGGTACCAACAATTCGAAATGCAGGATGTGAATTTTTTTTTTTGGTGTTATGCACTAATGCAGGATGCCAGGATGTGATCATGTGAATTGGTAATCCGGGACGACAGCTCATGGTCAACATGCTGTACATCATTATATTCTAAAATCCAAGTAAATTAGTGACTTTTCCATCTAATGACTTGGTCTCTCAATGTTTTCAAAAGTTTGTAAATAAACTTTTTATTAAAACCGTTAACCTTTTAAAAAAAATGTTTTCAAAAGATTGTATTTGCTTACGAGTTATGAATAACATATACTAATTCATATTGAACCCACCTTTTCAAACTCTCTATTATTGCACAGTTTACTTTTAAAAAAATATTACTAATTGTTAGAAATTATAAATAAATTAAGTGGATTAAATTTTTGAACTTCTTGATTATATCATATTATACATGTCTCACCCCTAAAACTATGTTTTTTATCCGGATAAGATTGATCTTGCGTTTTCGTACTTCTATCCTTATATGTATTTACTGTGTTTAAGGTAGAAGTTTTTAATAATGATACATTTTTTTGTATTTTTTTTTTACAATTTGTTGAATTTAAAAATAATTCATAAAAGTGGCAAAAAAATAATTTGAGTATAGTATAAATTTTACTTGGAAATTTTGTAATTATGATTCTGAGAATTGATTCGTAGAATTTTGTGTCCACAAGTTCTTATCCCACCCCATATTCAGTATTAATAAGACCCTAGTTGATAAAATATGAGCTCATTGTACATCTCAAACAATCCTGAGCTAATAACACTTATATATATTCAATATTAAGTGAGACCCAACTAGGAAAAATATGGGCCGCAGGCCCTGAATCGACTGGAACATTCTTAGAATTAAAATCGAGACCTCTTGCACCCCTTTAGAATTTGATGAGTTTAGATTAGATGGAATTATATAGTTAGTTAGATATTCGATAGTTCGTTAGATATTCGGCAGTCAATTTTTATTTCCAAATTTCTTTTAGATAATTCTCAATCTTTCTCACGGTAATGCAATTCTTTTAAACAATGAATCCGGTTTCGGATATAATATTATTCTTCTCCTCACTCTCCACTCTCCACAATAACTTTTTGGAGACTCTTTCCTCTCACTCACTTTACACATCACATATTAAAGAAAAAGGTTTCATATATCACCTGAGAGTACGGCATCGGACCTACTCTAGTTCGATGAGTTTAATCACCATTAATTTGCTTCACGATTCGTGCATAACGCTTTAAAATTCATGCAGTCTGTTTCAATTGTCGTGCGCACAAATCTTAAATTAGATCGGATGGTCATCATGCTCGTTGAACCTAAAAGTAGGTCCGATGAACATCGGACCTACTCCGTTCTCTTCATATATAAAGAGTTAACTTATTTAAACAATTATGTGGGACTGACCGTCTGGACTGATCCGGGCATTAATTTTTTCGTTTTCTTTTACAAATCACAACAATTTTTTTCATTCTGACAAAGTTTTTCTATTTGAAATATGATTTTAGCATTAAATAAGATACAAACTTTGTTAACAATTTCATTCCTTTAATAAATACAACAACTAAAATCTATTTTATTAAATACAACAATTAGATTATATTCATCTCACTAAATACAATTTATTTAATTGTAAAAAGAAATATTTATATTTTATGAATAATAATTAATAAACGTTATTATTTTTATCAACTTTATTTAATTATAATAATATTATTATTTATAAGTATAATCGTCAAGCATTTTGGAACGAAAAATAAAATTCTCCACAACTAATTCAACGATACAACCGAACACTTATTTCAACGTATTCTCATAATAATTATGTATGTACCCATAATCAAGAGTTCCACTTTTTTAAAAATAAATTCTCATTCCATATTATCTACTGACAAATGAACAGACCCTCAGTAACAATCATACCACTGGACCAAATTTCCTCGTCTGTGATTCATAGAATCGTAATCTTGTTTCAAAAAGGAGGTAACAGCATTCGACCCCACATGCTGTACTAGCCAACTTTATATGATTGCATGTTGTATGGTGATTCACTTTCGCTGGAACAGAATGCCGACATTTCTATTAATATCTGAAGTTAATTACAAATTAAGAAATATATTCAGAATGTTTCTTCTCTTTTTTTTCTTTTTTTTTCTTTTCTTTCTCAAAAACTGGTCAGAATCTGGCCGATTTTTTTTTTTTTTTTGAGACACTATGAAGAGCAAGATAATGAAATCTAACACTGAAAATTCTAATTTTTTGCTTAAATTATTTGTTAGATTACTTCTTTTAATGTATAATTAGCATATTTATACTAAATACGCTAAATTACTTGAAATTATGTTGAATTACACTATATTACATTAAATTACGCTAAAATACGGTAAATTACGATAAATTACATATGAATGATATCTTTACTTATAAGGCGAAAAAACGACGACGAAACTTTAAACGGCAATAAAACGGCGCTTGAGTGTCTGATTTCAGCAAATGACCACTTTTCAGAAAGCTTGTGAAAATACACATGTGTCAGTGCCCGCGATGCCGGATTTCAAAATTCAAAATTACCAAAAAACTAAGGGAAGAGCCTCAAAACTTGAGTTGAAGTTTCCGATTAAGATTTTCATTTCTATTATTCAATATAAGTAGCTCAGTAAATTAGTTATATAATGAATTGTAGAATACCAATTTTTACTATTTTTGAAATTTTTTTACTATTTTTTATGATTTATGAAAGATGACACAAAATCGGTCTAATTTAGCGTAATTTTGCGTAGTTTAGCGTAATTTACCGTATTTCATTATAATTAGCGAAATTAGTGTAATTTAGCATAATTTAATGTAATTAGTGTAATTCAACATAATTTAGTGTAATTTAATGTAATTTAATGTAATATAGTGTAATTCAACATAATTTCAAGTAATTTAGCGTATTTTAGTATAAATATGTTAATTATATATCAAAAGAAGTAATATAACAAATAATTTAAACAAAAAATTTGAATTTTCAGTGTTATATTTCATTATCTTGCTCTTCATAGTGTCTCTAAAAAAAATGGAGGGGAGGGGGGGAAGAAACCGGCCAGATTTTGGCCGGTTTATGGGAGCGGAGGAAACCAGTCAAATTCTGACTGGTTTGGACATTTTTCGAAAAACCAAAAAATTATGAGTATATTTATTAATTTGTAATTAACTTTGGATATTAATAGAAATGTCGGAATCTCATTCCATGTTGTCTACTGACAACATTCTCACATTTTTTAAAATAAATTCTCTTTCCAGTCAAATCTCATTTCATGTTATCTACTGACAAATGAACAGACCTCGGCAACAATCATACCACTCGACCAAATTTCCTCATCTGTGATTCATAGAATCGTAATCTTGTTTCAACAAGGAGGTAACAGCATTCGACCCCACATGCTGTACTAGCAAACTTTATGTGATTGCATGTTGTATGGTGATTCACTTTCAGTGGAACAGAATGTATTGCAGCGTTAAAGTCTGGTTTTTAATGTCATTGATGTTAGAATAAAGATAGCAGTCAAGAATCCAAAATTTAAATGTTTACAATAGATTTCATTTTGAACTCGCATTTTCTGCTTAGAGAGCAAATTTTTAAGCACTAAACTAATATTTTTGTGGTACAACTGTTATTCAGCCTTTTATTCATAACACATATGACTCCAATATAAATGAGTAACAAGGTGAAGAGAGGCAGGACCGAAATTTTTTTAGTTATCATCATAAGAAATTCAAATTAAATCAATACCACCCTAGACCCATTTTTCCATTCCCACCACCACACTGGGGAGGCGCACCAAGAATTTTTTTTTGTTTCTGTTTTGGAATTCAATATTATTTTGTTTTGGTTATGTTTTTTTTTAATGCTCAATATTATTTTGATAAAATTACAATGTATGTCATCTATTATACGTATTTTCGTATGTATGGCTAATTTTATTAGAATGATACGATAGATAATAAGAGGAGAAGATACGCTAAAAGTAGAATAAAAACATAATATCAAAATATAAGTCCCTAATATCCAAATAATATCATAAAAATCGAACATACGTAATAAAAGCCTGTCACAACATAACAACTAACGAAATAACAAGTAAAAAATGATGCTCTATTTGCTCGGTGGTGTGTACGACACATTCTCTTTCCTCACCTCTTACCCCGCCCCTCCATCTGGTCCAATTGCACCAGCGGCGTGTACTCTCGTGATGGCTGTGGTGGGGCCTCCTCTGAGATCTCCCCGAAAAGTGTCTCGTCATATGGGTCCTGATCTGCCCCAAGACCGAAAATAACCTCATGTATATCCTCTGAAGTGTACATAGGTCAATATGGGACATCCTGCTGGATCACCGCTACATTGTACTGTGGGAGTGGCTCCTCATGTGTGTAAAATGTAGGAGAGGAGTAATCTTGAGTGTAGGCACTGTACTGAGAACCGGCCAAGTCAAACTCAATGGGTGGGGGGCGTGAGCTCCTCATCATGTCCCCGCAGTATATCTCCCTGAAATAAATGGAAAATTAGGTTTCACAATGTAGATGACATTAAAAGTTATTATAAAAATACACGTACCACTGTAAGATCAACTGCCTCGAATGTTGCATCAGCAATCGCTGTAGAATGAATCTCTGAAAAATCCGGCTCTGGGGGTGCTCATAGGCTCCGCAGAATTTGCATCATTGTAGTCTTTCAAATCTTCATATTTTGGCAGATCTGACAGCCTGAGGACCCTGTCGAGCTGGTCCTTGTACCCGGCGACGACGATCAGCGGTGCAGCCATACACAACCATTTCTTCCTAAAATTCTTTCAGTCTCTTGTGATTTGCCAATCTTGCACTAATCAGTACTTGCTTGATGTTCATGAGTACCTGCGAATAAATCATTACAAAATTAGTTCAAATTGCAATTCAAATTACAAAATTGGTTCAAATTGCAGTTAAAAAAAGTCTTACAATTTGTGCAGCTGGGCCAGCGCTAGGAATGAAGCTGTACTCATTAGTAATCATGTCACGCCGTATATGGAGCGGCTTCTGGCTCATCTCAGTGATATGACCGTGCAAGTACACCGTAAATGCATAATACTCCTGATACCAATTGCGATAAGTCTGATCGTATACCTCGAAAGCATACGACTAGAGCTCCTCAGGAATCATGTCACGAGGATCCATCATCTCAAGTCGGTGTACATACTGGTCATGCACCGACCACCAATTCTTGTTAATCACAGTGCTCAGTTCCTTGTGAAGCTCGTACCACGTGTCCTTTGTGATATGATCATGGACAGGAAAAGGCTGAGCCATACCAAACTGCCTTATTACCTATCCAAGGTAATAATGCTCGACAACCTGGTAGAAGACAAGCGGTACCTGCAAATATATAAAAATAAATAAACCTGTATAGTAGAAATAAAAAAAATTTGATACACTAATAATATAAGCGGTACCCAGTGTTGTAAAATGCGGTCCATGCGGCCGCATATGCGTATGCGGTTGGCAACCGCATGAAAAATCAATATGCGGTCCCAATATGCGGTTCCGCATATGCGGCCGCATATTTGACCGCATATTCGGCTGCATATTTCTACCGCATATTTCCCCGCATATTTTTACCGCATATGCGGCCGCATATTCGACCGCATATGCGGCCGCATATTCGGCCGCATATTCGACCGCATATTCGACTGCATATTACCGCATATTACCGCATATCGTATATTACCGCATACCGCATACACCGCATACACCGCATATTACCGCATATCACCGCATATCACCGCATATCACCGCATATTACCGCATACTTGTTTATATATATATCAATTCTCATTTTAAAACCCGCATATATAAGTTCGCATGAAAATCCGCATATGCAGTCGCATACCGTATATGCGGTATGCGGTGGCCTTCCGCATACTGCATGAAAACCGCATTTTACAACCTTGGCGGTACCTGAGCAAACCATAACTGATGTTGAGCAAAGCAGATAGCAGGCAAGTCATGTAGAAAGGAGTGAGGGATAGCATCATCGTCCACAACCTCGACACACTTGTCGTACGGCTGTCAACAAACGTGCTTTTCTGGAGTCATTTGCTCAAACTGACTACGGAAAAAAGTAACTCTCACAGGTTTGCCGTGCGGGGTCTGGACGTAAGTCTTTCTCGAGCAGAATCTCTGAGCATACGCCGGACATGTAATCTTGTTGGGCTCACCCCATGCTAGAGCCCACCTTTCTGTCATAGTTGTGGACGGCCGAATGGGAATCTCGTCCACAACCAATGCTGGAGGAGACCAATCAGACCGTACAAATTTGCCTTGTTGGTCTATTTTGATACATGTTGCAATTAATTTTCAGGTTTTCCTAGGTGTAACTATTTATTTATTTATAATACAAACAAACAAAAATTAATTTATACCTGGCACGCAGTGCATAAACCTCGATATAAACATGCCAAGACCGCTGCACCCCAATTCATTTGTCTCGGACCAAGTCTCTCAGCCACTCAAGCAAACAACCAGGGACAGTGCTCCCCGATGAATCTGGGAACATCCAACAAGCGAACATATCTATGATGTACGCCCGGATTCACCGATCTACCTCCTCAGGAGAAGCAGTCACGTCTAGGACTCCACTGTAAATTCTAACTAATTTAGTAAAAATTGTGAAAAATACCATCAAATAATTTTAAAAAGTTACCTGAACTACGCCCACAAGTATGGTATACTAATGTCATTCTTGGAGGTAATCATCCCCCTCTTAGTACTCCTCTGCTTCATTAACCCAGGACCCAACAGGTCGGTAACGAGCTGTGAGAAATCTCAGTACTGCACACCCATCACAGCCTTTTCAGTAATTAGCAGGCCCCATAGACAACTCACATCCTAGAGAGACACCGTAATATCTCCAATAGGCAAGTGGAATGTGTATGTCTCCGACCGCCACCTCTCGACCAGCGCAGATAGAAGGGCGACATTTGCAACTACTTTGGTGAGTTGGGACACATGCTACAGACCCATCATCTGTAACACCGGTGCAAATCGCTCGTCGTAGTTGATATTCATCTGGTTATTCCGTGTCGCCGTGAGGGTATGAGTCTATATTAAATTTCAAAATAAACAAAAATATAACTTACCTATTTATTCAAATGAATATTTAAATTATTTGCAAGTAGTTATCAAATGTAAACTTACATATGAATTTGTGATCTTGTGATTTTTGTACGGGAACCAGCAAACGGGGCTAATACTCTCCTTCGTCAAGTGCAGAAAGACGATAGAGGCTAATTCCATATCCAAATCCAATTCACCGTACAAGAGATTGGTTTCTTTGGTATCGCTTGCTGACGCCATACTAAAAGAAAATTTGTAAATGTTGTCAATTATTGGACACCATTGGTAAAAAAATGGTATAATCTCAGGTAATTTCAAACAATACAAGGCCAATTTGGTGCATTTCTAATCAATTTCGGTCTAAAATACTACAAATAAGGTAAATTTATAATTGACTAATTTTTGGACACCATCTATATAAAAATGGTACAATCTTAGGTAATTTGAAACAATACAAGGCCAATTAGGTGCATTTCTAATCAATTTTGGTCTAAAATACTACAAATATAGTAAATTTAAAATATTACTAATGTTGGACACCATTCGAATTATTTAATACAATAATGGTTTATTTTGGACTTCATTCGGACTATTTGAGACACTTATATATCCAAATAACTAATTTAAAAACAATAAAGTAAACTAGTTAATTATAAAAAAAATTACTTTTTACTGCGGAAGGTGCGCGCTGCTCCGTTTGAGCACCAAAATTGGTGCGCGAGTCCCACACCCTTGGTGCACCTCTCCAATCTGCGCACCAAGGGGTGCGCCTTCCCAGTCTGCGCACCCCAGTCCGCGTTCCAGTCCAATTCGGTGCGCGGACTGAGGCCAGGCCGTGGTAGGAATGAAAAAAATGGGTCTAGGGTGGTATTAATTTAATTTTAGTTTCTTAGGGTGGTAACTAAAAAATTTCGGAAGGCAGGACAAATTTCTCACATTGTTAATTTTTGTCAGAAAATTATCTCCTATCTCATCACTTATTAGTTATTACTGTGCTCAGGTTTTAAAAAGTACCCCTGATCTTAGAACATCTTGATTTTATTTCGAGTCATGATACGTAGTTTTGATATAAAAAAAAAATTATCGATCCAATAAATGATTGACGCATCGGTATTTTGAAAGAGATCAAAATTTAATGGCAGCGACTAGTCATCGATTCTTGTAGTTTTATGCTGGGGAGTGGGATAAAATGGAGAAATATAGCTCTTATCCCTTATGATAGTTCTAATAAGGGTTATGTCATTATTTATATACTTTATTCATCAATTTAGCATTGCCGATATAATAATTTTGGTGAGCTCCCAAACTCTAAATCAACTTTAGCTAAAGAAAGAGCACGTGATCACCATTTATTTGTCTCCGCTATAGATTAACATGCACAAATATGAACCAAAGAAGCTATCAAAAAATGATAAAAAACAAATACATTAAATTAACTTATAAAACTTCATTTTATTGACCGCTTAATTTTATATTAAATAAATTTCAAAATTTTTAAAATTTATATGTACACACATCACTTACAAAATAAATTAATTTTAACAGTTTGAATTTCCTCTTGTTAAAACTAGCACATGGCAGTTTTATCTAATTCTCATGAAGGTGAACAAAATAATTCTTCTCATGTCAAACTTTTATGTCTTGTCATTATATAATAAAATATATATCTAGTATAACAAAAATAATCACCAATATTGTCATATCTTTAACCAAAAGTTACCAACAACAAACATTCTCTATACAAATAAATGATCCTAAAATGGATACCCGAAAAGTTGGAAAAAAAAAAAAACATACGGTTATCCGTACAGCATCTACATCTCTGGTATAAGAGTTTCTAATCTGATGCGGCAATTTCTAATTCAGTTTCAGAAATAAAATAGAGTTTATTATTTAGAAACTATACAGAAAATTTTCTTATTAAAAAACTGTTTATAAACTCCACACTGACCAAATAATTAACTCAAATTATTTCTCCTTTCTAATTTATTACTGACGTGACTTAATAAAAACTCTAACATCAATTTAAAAAATGTGAGAGTTAGAATATTTAGAGACCTCAATTTCTAAAAAGTGACTAACAATTATTTAAAACTCATTTGAGTTGTTAGAATGTAATACTCTACACTAGAACCCTAGCAAAATTTAAACAACAAAAATAGGTACAGTACCAAAGAAACTAACAAAGAGCTACTGCCTAAAAGGCACGCCAAGGCGCAAATCAACGTCTACACCCTTCTTTGCATCTCCCATCTTCAATCTAAGTCCAATGTTCTCCACTTGAGTGGGAAATAGTTCCAAGCATTCAGTTAATTCCTCATCTTCCCCCCCATCATTACCCATCTCTTTAATTCCATACTCATCTGTCAGATGGCACAAGCTCTCTGGTGGTTCATCACCTTCCAAAACCATCTCTTTGTTCACCTTCTCTTTCTGCACTCCTTCATATCTGATCAACGCGTTGTGAGCTGTTTTTTTAAAAGAGTTCTCATTTGTTTGTGGCATTGTAATATCTCCAGTATTTGTATTTGTATTCTTACGTTTGAAGACGCCCCAGAGATAATATTTGTCTTGATACCCTGGACAAGCCAATATATCAATTAATAACATTTCTAAGCACTACAAATAAATTGTAAATACCAACCAGCATATACCAAACAGTTCATAACGTGCAGATGATTGCTTTCTCTTAATTGGTATATTTCAAGATAACACGGTCAATTTCAGAACAAATTAATAGTTATTATTATAAAACTATTAATCCGTAAAGCTGGAATTTTTGTATGATCAAAACTTAAAATTCCAAAAAAAAAAATATGTAAAGCATATACATGTGGTGTTAAATTTGAAAAAAAGGAAGAAGTTCAAATTGGTGTCAAGTTTATCTCTTACTGTTGTAATCTACCGGCAACAAATTAGAGGGGAAGATGAGCAATTCAGCCTCATCCAATGCAACTTTCAACATTAGATCACACCTGATCACCTCTTCTATAAGCTGATCTACCATCTCTTCCACCCTACATATACAAAACAGTCAAGCTTCTTTCAACAAAATCCATTACTGTGGAGGAAATTATTTTTGTTTCAGAAAGTAGAATGAGTAGGGCTAAAAGCACAATTGGTTTTGTGCTTCCAATCATGCTTCACATACTTATTTCTATTTTCAAAATCCGAACAGTCGATCCAAACCCGCTCAATATGATCTTCATATTAAAATATTAAAATGTGTTGAAGATCAAATTTTATATTATTTTTTGAATTTTTTACTATTTTTTTAAATAGGTACAAAATCACTATTTTTAGAAGATCAAAAACAGTAATTTTGTATCTATCTAAAAAAATAATAAAAATTCCAAAAAAATATAAAATTTGGTTTCCAAACACATTTTGATATGAAGACCATGTTGAGTAGTTCGGATCGACTATTTGGACTGAAAACAAAGAAAAAATAGTGAAACATGATTGGAGCACAAAACTAATAACGTATTTTAACCCTACTCAAGTTAAATTTTATATCATATAATAAAAATAAAGCAAAATAGCCAACAAATTCATATAAAACAATTATGATAAACAATTGACTCCTACCTCGAATCAGGTGGGAAGAAAAAGAGAGCAATATGATCATCAGTTAGAGGAGAAGATTTGAAATTTCTTGGCCATGCCTGCGACCTTGAAACAATAGATAATGGGATAATTTGTGGCAAGGATCTTGTTGCGTTCCATGCTTTATCACAAGCTTTTGGAGACAGGTGTGCTATCAAGGGACCATAACCTCTTCCACAAATCTTGAACCACCCCCTGCCGAGAAGAATATAACACGTAAAAAAAAAAGATTTTCATACAACGAACCATCAAATAAATACTCCAAAATAGACTTTATCAACCAACATAAACCATGAAACGAAAATGAATTATTCTGGTGTAGTATAAAAAAAAATTGGAACAAGAACCCTTAACTCGTCAAATTGATCAAAATCAACCGTTCAAATTCATCATTTGAAATCAATTTGATCATCTTTATAGTTTTAAATTAAGCTCATGAAAATTCACTTTACGTATCTCTTCCAACTTGAACTTATTTGACAACCACGACCAATAAAATAATTATGTTAGAAGGACAATTTTAATTATTAATCAAGTGTGTTAGTAAAATAATATTATTTAACAAAGGGAAGGTAAAAAATCCCTATTTTTGAATCATCCATAATCTTTGGGTATAGAGATTTTATACAAGTTGTGTGTTCTTAAGTTCACTAAGTTTCTTTATGAACTCAACTTCAAAATCTATCAGATTGGCTTCAAACGATGAATCCGAACCGTTGAAACTGATCTACTTCACGAGTGATTTGACCACTTGACTTTATACTAAATTAATTTTAAAATTTTAAAATTTTCACATGTAAACTCATCACTCGTAAGATAGAAGAGTTTCAACAGTTCAGATTTTTCGTTTGAAACCAATCCGATAGATTTTAGAGTTGAGTTCACAAAAGGGCTCGGTGAACTTAAGAACACCCTAGTTCTACTCATTTTATACTATCTAAAAAATTATAAAAAAAATTGATATCCAAATACATGTACATATGGAGATCATTGATCGATTCAGGTCGACTGTTAAAGCTCTGAAAAAAAAATTATGAATCCATAGCACATATCAATCTGCACATTGCAAAATATCATAACCTCTCTTTTATTTATTTCTCAAATGGCCCAATAAAAATTTTCAATATGCAATAAATTCTATACACAATCTACTTGTAAAATAAGTTTAGCGTCAATATAACATTTCACTTCATATACATACATGTTCTTATGTCGGATGATGTAGATAAATTTAATGTGTTGATTATAAATATATACAACTTGCATTACAACTTTGTGATATCCAATAAGGCAAATATATCGGATATCTCTTATCTAATTTAGTGTTCAACATCTAAAATCGTGCCCGTCAAATCACCCAATGCTTATTAACTAAGGAATGGCGTCATTTTTATTTATACTCAATCTAAAACGTAATAATATGTAGGAATAACTAGTTAGCTCTTTCAAGCTAGTACTATAACTAATTATGCAATCCAAAGTTGGGAATTATCAATAAACAAGGAATCAGCGACCAAAAAGTTAGATCAACACATAAAAAGACTAAATTGCCAAAGTAAACCTAAAAGCATTTACATCCTAGTAACTCAAATGAGTTTCTAAATAACTGTTAGCTATTTTTTAGAAATTAAGGTATATAAAGTTTATAACTCTCACATCTCTTAAATTAATTTTAGAGTTTCTATTAAGCCACGTCAGCAACAAATTAAAAAGGAGAAATATTTTGAGTCAATTATTTAGTCAGCATAAAATTTATAAACAGTTTCTTAACATAGTTTCTAAATAAGAAACTCTCCCACATACCTAAAACTGGATTAGAAACTGCCACATCAAATTAGAAACTCTAATAGTATCAGGGATGTAGATGCTCTAAGAACCTTGAGTATCATTCTAAATAAAGACTTCACATAATCTTAATATTTATAAGATCGATAAAAAGATAAACGAACCTCCAACTAATAGGCCTTGCCGACACGGATAAGGAGCCCCACCTCATTAAATAATTATCGCTCTTGGTCTTTGTGGTCATCTCATCGTATGTCATTTGCAAGATTGAGGAAACCATAGTTTCCTTAGCCTCGAGGTTGTTGTCGTCATTCTCTTCACCTGACAATGTCAACTTCCTTTCATGGTCATTATGCTTCTTCTCCTCAAAAGATCGACCTAAAGTGACGCTTTTTTCTAGGGTGTTGATCTCTCTTTCCAACGAAGAATCTTTGGCTATGTCATCTATCATGTCATCATCCTCATCTAGCAAAATTAGTTTTCTTCTATGACCATTGGGTTTAGAGCATGTAGCCCCACCTTCATTCTCTTCACCTGACAATGTCAGCTTTCTTTCGTGGTCATTATGCTTATTCCTCTCAAAAGATCGATCTAAATTGACGTTTTTTTCTAGGATGTTGATCTCCTTTTCCAACGAAGTAACTTTGGCTATGTCATCTGTCATGTCATCATCTTCATCTGGCAAAATTAATTTTCTTCTACAACCATTGGGTTTAGAATATGTAGCCACATCAATCAAGGAATTAGCAGATCTTATGGATCTCCTATGAGTCGTTTTCCAAGCCTTTATTTCATGATCCTCAGGAGCATGTGAATTTGCTCCATTTTTGCATTCTTCACAAGCCCATTTAATGTTCTCGTCTAATTTCGGAAGGGTGTCAAAACAATATCTACAATATATTACGAATTTAATACAATTAACAAAAAAAAAATCTTAATTTATTATCCCCATATATAAGATGAGGGTGTACACAAGTCAATGGGTTGTGTCATCATTTTCAAATGAATCCATAATTGTCGGATTAAGACCCTTTCAATACATAACCAACCGTTATAACTTAAAATGTATTGTCCTCTTCATTAGATGGTTGGATTATGCGAGATTTGCATGTTTTCTAACAAATAATATCGTATATAAACATCATAAATTATTAGAGTCGGGTTATTATGACATCGTTGTTATTTAAGCTATACTGACACCAACTCTAAAATCCATCAAATAGGTTTCAAACAATGAATCCAAATCGATACCTTAAATTTACATGCAAAATTTATAAATTTTCAAATTCAATTCGGATGAAGTCAAGCAATCAAGAAAGAAGATTTTTAAGTCAATTTAAATGCATTCAATTTTTATTATTTTTTATCACTTGACACCACAATAAATGACTTCGAAAATTTATACAATTTGCATGTAAATGCATTACACGTAAGGTAAATCAATTTGAACAGTTAAGATTCATGTTTGAAGCCCATTTGATGTATTTTGGAGTCAATGTCACTACGGCTGAAATAACAACAATGTCATGGTAGCTAAAAACAAAAATTAGTATTAATATTAATAATTAAAAAAATAGTACTTAAACAAATAATTAAAATAAATAAAAAACTTAATAAAAGACCAAAATTAATTGATTATAATCCAAAATTTCAAAATAATCAAACACTTCTTTTATTAGAATCAATTTGATAACGACGATGAATACCAAATTTCCATCATTGATTTTAAATAATCGAAAATTCTGCACTTATATTTTTTCTCAATTTATTCATTTTTTTCAAATGAAACTCAAAAGTTGATTTAATCATATTTTATATTTTTGCTATCCTTCTTCGTTTTTTTATTAAAAACCAATCTTTTCATATTTTATAGATCATATTTTAATATATCAATTTTCTTTTAAAAAATAAAGAAAATCCATTTAATAATTTCTTTTAGTTTAATTTAGTCAAATATTCATCCAATAGGTTTCTATGTAATGCATAACAACAAATTTAATTAACAATAAAAACATAATTTATTTGACAATAATAAATAAATTATTTTCAACAATATGAAAGAAACAATTCAACAAAGCATAAGCATAATTTATTTTCGAAACGATGTTGATTCAAAACTTAATAAGAGCTTTTTATAAAAACTATGCAAAAATGCATATTAAATTTTATTATGCAGTCAAATTGGCTTTTAACTGATAAATTGTATAAAATCCATAACCAATAGATATTTAATTAGTAAAATAAAATCTAATTCATACTTTAACCAATATTTTTCGAATTGGGTTAGTTAAGTCACACGGATTTTTGAATTACGTTAGGAAGGTTGTTTGTATGCCAAATAAACTTAACGCCCAATATGCTATGTAGGGGGAATTGGTCATTTGAAGATGATGTCAAACGAGAACCATTTGACACCACAGGGCGACTGGAAAAGAATTCTCAACACATCCACGACAAGAAGTATAAAACTCAAGAAAGCTTATTACCTTAACAAGATAGACTAATTTTTCATACTCAATTAAAAGTCATATGTAAAAAGTATAAGGAACTATCAATATAAACATAAAACATACTGATGTTCAGCGGCTACGTGGCACAAACAACAATATACAAGTAGGTCTTCCCAACCACCAACTCCACATTTTTGACAAACAATTGCCTACAACCAATATAGAGAACAAAAATTAGCACATGTTTCATGTTGTTACAGTCTAATAGATAAGTATACTTCTAATAGCTAAGTATACTCTAAAGAATAAGTTGAGTAAAACGTGCCAAATACATCCTAAATAAAATTGATGGTTGGATTAAGAAATTATTGTGATATATTAGAAGCTCAAAAAAGGATAATGTCCAAATAAAAAGTTTTTAAAAGACCGGCTACATTAAAGTGAAAGTTCGACACGATAGTTGCTATTGCCCCCAATGAAATTACCTAACCTAATTTTAATTCCAAAATGGTTCCGCTCTGCATAGATTCTCATATTTATGAAAATATTAACTCGTTATAACCAAACCACCAAAAGGGGTCTCATATGATTTTTTCTGTTTAGGGCATGCTCCATAACACCTTCATTAAATGGAGTGGAGGGGAGGGAGAGCAAGATCGATCATGACAAAGTTGGGTTATTTGCTCCAAAATTGAAATTTTTTGGGGGAAGTGGAGGGAAGAGGAGATGAGTTTTGGGTATAAACTGAGCAATTTTTATCACCTTCGAATCGAGTGTAAGAAAAAAATGAAGTACTGAATGTCTCCCCCTTTTCCCTTTCGTCTCTTGTGGAGCACGCTCTTGGTGGTATGTGAGGATTAAGACTAGAAAAAAAAATGTATCTTGTAGAAAAGAAGATGGTGTTGCATTTCCATAACTATGCTTCAGAAAAGAGGGAAGAGGACAGAATGGAAGGGGTCAGGAGGGGAGCTACCCTCCAAATCGAGGGTAAAGGTTGAGGAGAATGACGTTCATTTTATGTCATAGTTCCTCTTCTCTCCCCTCCCCTTGGTTTTTTTTCCAAAAAATTTAATTGCTGGAGCAAGTAAACTTGCTTGGGCAATCTGGTCACCCCTCGTCTCCCCTCCCTTCGCTTTTCTTTTTATTGTGTGGAGCAAAGTTTTTATCAGCCCTCAAGGTTCTGGAGTAAGTAAACTTGCTTGGGCAATCCAGTCACCCAGCCCATACCTTTCCCTTCTTTTTTAGTTTGAGGAGCACAGTTTTAATCAGCCCCCACGAGGCTATGGAGGAACTACTATTGGAGTTTGTACCTTCTGGTGAAGGAGAGTTTTAACAGGCATTTTTCAATTGCTTGTTTTATATCCTTCACAGATCGATTTAAAAGGTCAAGAACAACTATTGTCCTTTGCCAATTGAAATTGCAACGAACTCCACGAAGTTTTAAGCAAAATATTTTTCTATCTTAAGGAATGAACTTATATGAGAAATCAAACTATACAGAAGACGATCAAAATAATTTCAATCAAGAATCCAGGCAGGACCCGAAGCAAAGATCTCAACTAAACTTCAAAAGCTTCCAATTTAAAGACTAATGTATCATCTAAACACAAAACGTACCATTTTTAGAGATGAAATGAGAATTGAAGTCGCAGCACCAACCACCTTCTCGTAACTCCTCGATTAGCGAAGTAGAAGAAGCCGATAGCGCCGTAAAGAAGTGAAAGAGAGGCAAACACTTCCAGAGGGTTATATAGATAGCAACTAGCGGTAGAAGAAGCCGATAGCGCCGTAAAGAAGTGAAAGAGAGGCAAACCCTTCCAGAGGGTTATATAGATAGCAACTAGCAAGCGTCGAGCGGTTTATGGCGGTGCGAGGTTTTTTAGGAAACAAGTAAATAAGGAATTCGACAATTCGGGTTTTATTAACGAAATCGAAAACGGCTCCTCACTGATAACGCGATTCGTCCTTTGCTACGGAATCGCTGATCGCCGTTTATATGTGTATTTAACGAAATTCTGCCAACAATTGCAAGAACCGGATATCTCCAGTCCTTATAAATGGAGGTAATAAAAACACTTCGTGAGTGTTATATAGAGCGTCGAGCGGTGTGAGGTTTTTTAGGAAATAAATAAATAAGGAATTCGACAATTCGGGATTTATTTACGAAATCGGAAACGGCTCGCTGATAAACGCGATTCGTTTCTCTGATTAAAGTCTCCGTTCTTACAATACAGCAATACTGGAGGAACAGAAACCGGATATCTCCGGTCATTATAAATGGAGGTATTAAGAATTTTCGGTTCGAAATCAAGAAACGTGGAGCAAGTGGAAGACGAGACGGTTCGCATGTTTCTTGAAACGACAAAATGCGACTGTAATAATATCACTAAAATTTGAATAGTGATATATTTATTGCATTAATTCGCTAAATTGCTCCCTTGAGTCGGTTAGCGACTTAGCGTAACGAATTGTTGGGCTGTCCAAAAAAACTCAGATGCAGTTGAAATTTGAAAATGGACGATATAAACAAAATGAGTTAAGACAACAAGCAATTACCAAATATCCAAAATACTTTATAACAACATAATTGCTGATATAAACAAAAATCAGAACTGTGCCAGTCTACTAGTCACATTAATTTATCAGCTGAATACACACACCAGCTGAATTCACAGGAACTTGAACTGTGCCAGTCTACTAGTCACATTAATTTTATTGTAGTTGATTGTTTCTTCAATACATTGATCAGACATCTAGCACTAGAGAGAACCTGACCTGGGTTTCAGAATAAAAATGTTTTGCACATATATGGATTAAGAGGGTACTACAGAGATATTTAAAAAATTCAATTAATAAAAACAGGAATTTGTTGTTCACTGGAAATTAAGTAATAACTATCCTTTAATATACTCATCTAAGATCACAAAAATGTGCAACACCACAGGTACTATATAATTGGTACAAAAACCCAACCAAACTAAACTTGTACAAATAACATGAAACAGTTCTGAAGCTAGACCCAATTACCCAAAACACAAAACTTCAGTGCCAAAGCGCTGAAGGTCAATTAGATGTAACTTGGTTGAAGGCCAAAACACAAAACTTTATCATATTTTAATATGAGGAGGGTTCAAATGCCTTCATTTTTTGTGCCTCCACCATGCCTTCATTTTTAAAAACGTTAATAAATCAAAATCTAAAACTTAAACGTCAAAATAAAATTGTTAGATGTGATCTATGTTATTTTCTCTATGTGCTCATACAAAAAAAATATCACATTTCAATTTTGTTTTTATGTGAATCAATCATTTGAAAAATCAATGTCTAGAAATTATCCACATTAGTACGTTTTTACAAGCTCTTGATGACAATCAAAACAAAGTTGAAATGTCACAATTTTTTACACGTGCATAGATAAAATGATGTAAATATCCAACGGTTTTATTTTGATTTTTAAGTTTTAAATTTTGGGTTATTGAAGTTCTTAAAAATGGAGGCATGATGGAGGTACAAAAAATGGAGGCATTTGAACCCTCCTCTTTTAATATTGTTCTTTTATAAACAATTTTTAAAAAGTAATATAAAAAAACAGTAATGTTAGGCTGAAGGTCAATTAGATGTAACTTGGTTGAATTGATGTACAGTTTTGAAACTGCCAAGTAGAGAGACAGTGAGAGAGAGCTGTACGGTACCTTTGTTTGTGTAGGGTTTAGAGCAGGAGGAGGATGGAGACCAAAGTCGCCCAGAGAAGTGATCGAGCAACGGAGGAAGAGAGAAGTAGCAACTCGAGCAGGATTGGAGAGAGCTCAAACGGGCCTGTCCAGTGGATAGCTCAATGGACAATCGATGGAGAGAAATGAACTGTTCAACGGGCCGTTCAATCATTGTTCAGATACGGTTCGGTTATAAAATTTTATTTGAACATGAACCGAACTTAGTGCCCTGTTCATATCACAACTCGTCCAGTATCAATTCATTATCTGCTCAGTTTGTCCACAGACCGTTCTGTCCATTTAGCAGCCCTCATTGTACGTACACCAGACAAGTGCATCATATCATTGTGAATTAGAATTTGTATTTTTTTGAAATTTTGATATGCATCTAGTTAAATTTTCTTTCCCAGAGATATCTTTCTCTACCTGACACATCCTCTACTTTATTTTTTCTGACGCATCTATTTTAAAAATCGCAGCACCGACAAAAGTCAGCGAGTTCCGGCCAATTAGCGTCTACAATTTGTGTACAAAGTGATCTCCAAAATCCTATCTAAAAGGATGCAGCCCTGGATGGATATCATCATCTCGGCAAACCAGACCGCATTCATCCCAGGACGCGATATCTCGGAAAATATAGTGTTGTTGAGGGAGATCCTACATTCCTTCAGAAAAAATAACTATAATGGAGGGCAATTTGTACTAAAGGCAGATTTGGCAAAGGCCTTTGATCGGGTCAGCTGGGAATTTCTCTTTGCGCTCCTCCCACACTACGGCTTTCCGGCTAATTCTGTCAGTGGATACATGCTTGTGTCAAGTCGGCCCGGTTTACAATACAATTCAATGGCAATGGCAATGGGAATGGATTCATTACTCCAACAAGGGATTGCGACAGGGGTGCGCCCTCTTCCCTTATTTATTATTTCCATGGACCCCTTGGCTAGAGCTCTGGACTTACGAATGGCCAGAGGGGAGCTGGACGGGCTAAAGGTGGCTAGAAGCGCTGTGTCTCTTACCTGTTCTATGTTCGCTAACGACCTCCTTCTAATGGGGAAGGTTAATAGCCAGGAGATCCATGTCTTCATAACACTCTCTGCCAATTCAAGGATTTGTCGGGTATGCTGATCAACCAATCAAAATCCAAGGCTTGGTTTAGTAGGTCAACCTCTCAGAGTGATAAGGAGAATTTCCTCCTCTTGCTCGGCATTACTGAAGCAACCAGGGATGAAAAATACTTGGGATGTCCGGTTGTGGTTCAGGGAATTTTGGATTTTTACTACCTTGTGGAGAAATTTCAGACTCGGCTCAACTAGTGGAAATCACGGTTCCTCACACACGCTGGCCGGCTTATACTAATCCAATCAGTGCTTCAAAGCCTCCTAGTGTATGCGATGGGCACTGCCTTGATTCCAAAGAGAGTGCTAACACGGCTCACTGCGATAATGAGGGATTTTTTCTGGGGAGGTGGTAGGGAGAAAAAGGCTATGACTTACGTCGCTTGGAAGAACATCACAGTCCCAAAAGGAATGGGAGGGCTAGGAGTGAGAAGTCTGGAACACATGAACCAGGCGCTCGTGCTAAAAAATGTCTGGAAAATCGCTTCTCAGCCAGATAGACCTTGGGTGAAGCTCTTAAGGTCAAAGTACTACCCTCGGGGAGAATTCTGGCACACACAGAGAACACATAGTTGCTCCAAATTTTGGCGCAACTAGTTCTGCTCAAACCAAACTGCAAGGGCATATATACTGGAAGATAGGGGATGGGACTCATATCAACATCTTCTCTCAACCATGGTTCCCAAACTGGATGAATTTCAGAGCAACCTCGAGACGCCAAAGACAATTAACGGTATCGGCTCTAATTGACCCAGTAACACGGCGGTGGAGTTTTCAGGCTATTCAGGAGCAATTGGGATTCACCTTGGCACTAACCCTTTGCACCTCTCAGACCATTCAGCCTCTTCCAAACCGGCTCGGGATACCCTTTTGTTCACCTATGCTAAAGATGGCGCTTTTTCTGTTAAGAGGGCATATCAAATGCTCAAAGGAGACTCTAAAGTTGGGGGAGACAGGGGTTTCTGGGATTGGGTATGGAAGGCACAGGGACTGCTACCGAAACTAAAGATTTTCTTGTGGCGCTGTACTCACAATGCACTACCTGTTAAACGGGTCCTAGCGGCTCGGATCCATACTGTGTCCCCTCTATGTCCGAGGTGTAATAGAGAACTAGAATCCGTCATGCATGCACTATTCCGATGCGATTTATCGAGGGCGGCATGGATCTCATCTACGCTGTCGATACGCACTGCCATGATGCAATATGGCTTCAAGGATACGGTCAAGTCCCTCACTCAGAACCTGGACCAGCATCAGGTATGTGGCCTTGTCAGTATGTTGTGGGCAATTTGGCGAACCCGTAATGATCAGATTTTGGGAGGGAAGCAGGTATCGATCCAAACATGTGAAAATCATTTCCAGGTGGCAAATGCAAGTTGTGCAATTCGGTTGCTCACTGTTCTTAAACGGGCTAATCGACTATCCACAAACACGGTACCGGACGGTGGGGAAATGGTAACAACAGAACCATGTTCTGCTCGGCTAGGCGGCACTGTCTGTTATGTGGATGGCTCATGGTTGCCTGACGGGCTAGCTGGAGTTGGATTTTGTATGGTGCGGGCACACAAAGTCATTGCTTGGGTATCCAAACGGGTCTCGGCTGACACACCCTCTCAATCGGAGGCTATCGCTATACTGGAGGGCTACAAGCTGCTCTCTTCACAAGCTGGACAGGTGGGTACAGTACTCTCGGACTCAAAGGGGCTAGCTCATGCACTAGCGAGCCAATCACCTCTAATAAATGATTGGAGAACTTGTGATCAAATCTGGAATTCTTGGTTAATGCAGTCCCATTCAGCCGGCAAACTCCGGACACTCTACTGCCCTAGAGACAATCATGGACTCGCAGTTGCACATCAACTGGCTAACATGGGGAGGGTTAATGGATGGTTCGTTACGAGTGAGGAATAGGACCTGGATATTCAGTCTTTTATCTCTCACTGTAATTTTGAAAGATTGTAAGCCTACGGGCTTTGTAAGATTCCAAATTTTTTTTTAAAAAGTTTATATTTAGTATTACACATAATATACAAATTGTTTTATGATAGTAAATATTCTTCTATAAAGATAGGCTGCCTGTAATTCATAATATAAACATAGAATATTATAATTATTATTATTTTTCAGTGTCAATTCTATCAAAATCAACAATCTAAATCTTTTCAATTTTGATACTGCAGGAAGGAGTCCGGCTAGCGTCCAAACTTTTAAATAGAGGTCTAAATCTAAACAAGTCATTTTTGCAATTTCAAAATCCAAACAGTCAATCTGAAGCGCTCAATATGTTCTCCATATTAAAGTGTTCTTTGAAATATTTTCCTATTTTTTTAGAATTTTTTAAAATCATTGTTTTGATGAATTTTTTTTATTTTTCTACCATATCAAATCAATGATTTTTAAAAATTCTAAAGAAATAGTAAATAATTTCCAAAAAATGAAAATTTTAGTTTCCAGTCATATTTTAATATGGAGAACATGTTGAGCGCTTCAGATCGACCGTTTAGACTTTGAAATCGTAAAAATAACTTGTTTGAATATAGATCTCCATCAAACGTTTGGACGCTAGCTGGACTCTTGGAGGAAGAGAAATAGACAACTTTATATTGGAAAATGGCAATAAGACTTTTATTTGAATTTTGGACCTAAGCAATTAACGCACTAGTTCATAGTAAAATTGTTCTGATCAAAAGCTTGGACTGCAATCTGCAAGAACATATGCATTGAGATTTACATTCTTTACATTTTTATTCTCTTTTATTAAGAACATAGATGTCATGATCCGTCACGGTTGTGATTAAAAGATGAAATTTCTGATTGAATATCAGCCCTCCGATTAAATAATCTATCTTCTTTTAATTCTATGCATCTTTTTTATGTTTTTTTACGTATAGAAGTCTAAATTTATTTAGACACGTACCTATGGATGCCTCTCCAGCACTCTCTATCTCACAGAGTATACGCTTCCTCCTTTTTCTCATTTTTTTAAACTTTCCTAAACCCCCCTATTTGATTGTCAGATGCTCGATTTACTGATTGGTCCTGATTTCTTTTTATTTTTTAAATGTTACATAAGGAACTTTTTTGATTGATTGGTCGTGTCTTCTTTCTTTCCATTTTGCTATATCATTTAAGAAATGTTATTTGTCATTTAACAATCTCATTTAAGTAACCATAATTTTATTCTCAATTTTACGTATATAAATACATATAAATAATAAGGAGAAGAGGATAATCCTTATTACAATAACAAGAGACATAATATAACAACAACAAATAATAAAACTTATTTTGATTATGTTCTTGCTATTGTTTCTTGTTAAGCAACATAACCAAAAAAAAGTTGGTATGTACAAGTAAAAAAACTCATAAATATTAGATATATCATTAAAGAATGGTCTTTACATTTGTATGAGAATATATTGATCTATTTTATAATGTTGAATATTTATTATTTTCATTGGTTTATATTTTTCTAATGAAAATATATCATTTGTTATGATAATTTTTTTTGTTCTAAATATATGCCTGTTACAACGCACGGACACGATAATAGTTGACTAAAACATAAGCATTACCAGCAGTCCACTACCATTCTACCAAATAAGAATAACAAAAACAGATGCATATACATCGAGATTTACATTATTTACCTTTTTAACTAAAATAAACCATTACCAGCAGTCCACTGCCATTCTAGCAAATAAGAACAGCAAATACATGTATATAAGAAAAAACTACTGTCTAAAAGGTAAGGCCTAGTTCAAGGTCTCCGCCTTTCTTCCTATATCCCATCTTCTATCCAAGTGCAATGTTGTCCCCTTGCATGGCAAATAATTCGAAGCATTCATTTAATTGACACAATAGTCAGATTAATGTCCTTCATCAATGTCCTTAATTGACGGTTTGTGAACTATTTCTCTTGTAGAGTTCTTTTTGTTTGCCGAGTTCCAATATTTCTCCAGAATTTGTATCTGAATCCTTGCATTTGAAAACACTCCATAGATAATATTTGTCTTGATACGCTGTGCAAAACAATATCTCAGCATGTTACATTTTTAAATCCAACAATGGTGTTTGGTTAAGGCCTGAACCATGGAATAAGAGGTTTAGGCCCCAGCTATTCTACCAAACACAGATTAATTAGGCCAGTCTAACTAGACGTAACTCTAAAATTATGCCTCTAAATTTAAACCACCTCTTTAGGTGGCTTAAGAGTTAGTCCCCCATTGGCCCCACTATCAGCGACTATCCATTTGTCCCCCTCTTCTTAAATCGATACTATTTATTAATAACTTAGGTCATGACAACTTTAGACCTCAATCAAACATAAAAATAAGCTAGGCCAGCCTAAGTTGGAATAGATTATGGCCTCCAAAACTTCAGGCCTGAACCAAACACCGCCAACAAGTCAATTGTAAAACAACCCACTATGTACCAAGTAGTTCACAACATGCTAGTGATCCCATTCTCTAAATTTGTACATTCATCAAGATAAAGGTCTAACTTGGAACAATAAATTCAAATAGGATTATTAAACAAAGCTGGTACTTTTATGTTCTTCTTAGAATTTGTAAAACAATCAAAATTAGATTATAAATAGTAAACTGACATTTACCCATGTTTTGTTAAAAATTGAAAATAGTTATATACAGGTGTAAAATTCATGTCTTACTCTTGTGATCTTTTGGCAACAAAACAGAGGGGAATACTAGCATCTCCGCCTCCTCCAGCAGAACTTTTAGTACCACAGAATGGTTGATCACCTCTTCTAGAAGCTGATCTACCATCTCTTCCACTCTGCTTATATAAAACAGTCAATTCCTTTCTAGCAAAACCCAAATAGTTTAAGTAAATTACTTACAATCAAGCAATGGAGTAAAATAGCAAACAGATTAAAATGAAACAAATAAAATATACAATTGCCTCCTACCCTGAATCTAGTGGGAAGAAAAAGAGAGCAATATGGTCATCGCTAGGAGAATTTCCAAAACTTTTCGGCCATGCATGTGACATCGAAACCCTGGTTAGTTGGATAATTGGTGACAAGAATTTTGTAGCATTCAATGCTTTCTCACCCGCTTTTGTAGATAGGTGTGCAGTCAAGGGGCCATAAACTCTACCAGAAATCTCAAACCACCCCCTGTCACAAGCAATTGTAAAATATCAAGCAAATATAAACATAACATATATATCTATATATATAAGATGAAACTTCATTTATATATATTAACCACCAAATGAGTAATGCCTGTTAGAGTCCTCAGCGTGAAGTTGAAGGTACTTATTTGTGGCTTGAGCAAGTCACTAAATACAATTAAAAAAACTCTACGCCTTTCACATGCAAGGATGTCAATGAAACCTGTTACATATTTACTATATCCGTAATGTATTCAGTCAGGCTTAATAGTTCCATTCCCGTGGGGCACATATTCCCATAGACTGGTTAGACTATGCTCATTCGTGTGAGCACATATTCCTATGAGAATGAAATCTCAGAAGTGACTTCCAAAATCTCCTGATTGCTAGAAGAGTCGCAGGAAAAAAAGTCAGGTTTAATGAATTTTTCTTTCCTCATTGAAATAGAGATTCTTGTAGGAATTGAAGTGTAAAGAAAAAAGAACTACCAAGTTTGGCATGTAAAAACAAAATCTGCCAAAAGCGCTAGGGTATAAGGCTGAAATTTTCATGTACTTTTTATGGGAATGAGACATGCCAAACAGGCTTTAAGTGAACCCATGATCAAAGACTACAGAGTTACATTATGCAACAACAATTTGGATCACTGAAAAGAACATAAAGTTCTTGAAATTCATTGTGAATAAAGACTAAAATTAAAATCCAACTATCTATGAGATTGATATTAAAGCTGAACGAACCTCCAACTGTAACTTCTGATAGGCATTGCCGAGATAAAATAAAGTTCACTCTGCAGCACTTCAAATTCTTGAACATTTCGTAACTGTACATTGCTACTTGTAAAATTCGTCATCTCATCATCCATCTTTTTTAAGGTCGATCCGAATTCTTTCGTTTCATTATTTTTTGAACAAACAATTCTTTCTGGCAATAATGTAGCCTCAAGGTTATTGTTCTGCTCATCTTCGTCTGACAATACCAATTTCCTTCTATGGTAATTAGGCATTGTCATCTCATCATCCGTCTTTTTCAAGGTTGATCCGACTTCTTTCAATTCATTATTTTTTGAACAAACAATTATTTCTGGCAATAATGTAACCCCGAGGTTATTGTTCTGCTCATCCTCTTCGTCTGACAATACCAATTTCCTTCTATGGTGATTAGGCATTGTCATCTCATCATCCGTCTTTTTCAAGGTTGATCCGACTTCTTTCATTTCATTATTTTTTGAACAAAAAATTCTTTCTGGCAATAATGCAGCCTCAAGGTTATTTTTCTGCTCATCCTCTTCGTCTGACAATACCAATCTCCTTCTATGGTAATTAGGCATGCCATTCTCAAAAGATTGATCCAATGGATAGTCTTTCTCAATCTCATCTTTCGAGTCATCATCCTCATCTAGCAAAATTAATCTTCGCTGACGGCCACTGTTCTTGGACCGTTGAAAAGGTTGGGAAGTGGTGCCCCGATTTCTCAAGGGATCAATATATGTTTCTAAAGTCGGCTTAATAGATTTTATGGTTCTTTTATTATTCTTTCCCCAAGCCTTTGTTACGTGACTCTTAAGAGAATGCAAGTTTAGTCTATTTTTGCCTCTGTGAGAAACATGAGCACCGTGTAAGTCATTGGCACTCGAGTCCTTACTAATAATCATTTTATTATCGTTTGATATGAAAAGTTTACACTTGTCTTGATACAAGTAAGCATTACTTTTAGCCGATAAACCAATATTATTGTTAGGTATCTTCAAATCTTGACCATTTGTAACATGAGATAGTTTGATAGACATACTATTGCAATCTTCACATGACCACTTAATATCCTCATTATTATTCGGGAAGGTGTCCATGCAATATCTACAACATATTAAGAATTTAATTACTTTTTAATCTAAAAAAGACATATTAGGAATTCATTACTTTTTAATCTAAAAAAAACATATTAAGAATATATTAATTTTTAATCTGAAAAAAATTCTCAATAATAATCCTTGAATAAATTAAATTAAAAATTTCAAGTTCGTCTTTTACAAAATTCAAGAAAGCAGATCAGCTTTAGGAAGTAATAATTTTTCGTACTCAATCTAAAGTTGTATTAGAAAAAACAAATAAAACTTGAGATCATACTTGTGTTGAGCAGCTTGATGACACAAACTGCAATATACAAGAAGATCTTCATAACCAAGAGCTCCACATTCTTGACAAACAATTGCCTACAACAAATGAAAATAACAAAGCCATTAGACATACTCTCTCTTTTATTATGTTAGTGTAATTTAACAACCCTAAGAACTACTTCAAATCACATATTTATTAAGAAACTTTTATTTGAAACTAGACAAATCAAATTTTCAACACGGTTATTGCAAAGCCAAAAGCTCAATGACATTTCCTCCTGGTGCCCACAAAACTAATAATAAACATGCAATGTCATCATAAAACTTAGACCATGATGAATTCTATGGTCTTAAACAAAAATAACAATTTAAGACCCCATTTGGCACAAAGGAGTTAACTGTGAAGTAAGAGAAATAAGACTAATTCCGTAATTATGAATATCAACATCATTTCAAGATATAAGGAATTAGATGAATTAACTGATTTCAAAATGAAGTGGAATCAACTAATTCTGAGATTAATTTATGTTGACGAACTGAGGCCAAAACATTATAGAAAATGATCACATATATTGAACGAAATTATAATGTTTAACTCTTCCATTTTTTGAATAATTATTTGTGTTCTATAAAAAAATTGACAACTCAACAAAATTAACTAAACTCCTCTACCACCTTTATCTCTATCTCACCAAGGCTGGATGTTGTATCAACAAGCATATTGATGTACATCCTCTATCTCTAGCATCCAGGTATGTTTGGATGCATAAGAACAGCACTACTACGAAATAATGTTGCTATTTTCATTTAGATGCAATCCAAACATGTTCTTCTCTTCCAAAAATAGTGTTAGGTTAGTGCTATGCTACCCAACATTTTGTAGGAATAAAAGATTAATAATTTTTGAAATAACACCGAATTATAAAGTCCAACAATAAATTTGCGCTATTTCAAATATTACAAGATTGACAATCATCCTGCACTATTTAATTAGCATTCTTCTCACATTATTCATACACTAACCCAAATAATATTATTCTTTGCTGTAGTCCTTTGCTGATCCAAAGGTACCCTTTAATTGTACCTGCTAGAAATACCTATAAAATGGAGGTAGGATAAAATGGGGAATGAGAGACTTCACCAAATCACCACATGCAACTTATTATTCCTAACTTTTCATCTAATTTTTTTTTATCCCAAGTTAGCCTTGCTAAGGTTCTTTTGGTAGAAAAAGGACAGAATTGCCTTTGCGAGATGGTTCATCCTCCAAATATCTGACAAAGGAGAGACGATGGAGAGGAAACAATGGGCTTCAATTATTTCATTTCCTTATTTCCCGCTGTTCACAGTTACCACTAAAATGGTCAAGAAAGTTTTGCTTTACCACACTTGGTAAATTTTAAGAACGGGGATTTTGAACATCAATAAACTTTTGTCAAATGACAACGTTGAATAAATTCACCCTAGTCCCAGTTAAAAATTCAAGGAAGAAATAAAGTAAGAGTTTAGAAAACTTGGAACAATTGAAAACTTGAAGAGAACAAATGTGTAATCTGTACCATTTTCAGAGATGAGTTCGACAGATGAAGTGGCAGCAGCAGCAGCACCGATCTTCCTTCCACACGAAATCCTCGATTAGTGAAGACCACGAGCGAAATAAGTCGCAGCGGCGTGAGGATAGAGGAAGTAGCGAGAACGCCAACTGGACTGTGGTTTCTACTAAAAACAAGTTGGTAAGAAAGGATCTTGAGCAAAGCAACTGGTCTGTTTGGTACCGTAATAGGGAATCTTTTAGAATTAGTGGACCGCTCTTTTTAATTTGACACGAATCTCAAAGCCCAATAATCATGCTCCTGTGTTACTCTGATTCTCAAAGCGGGTGGGACTTATTAATCTCAAACCTCAAAGTGAATCTTTCACGCTGGAGATACTTTCTTGACCGAAATCTTTCACGCTGGAGGGGAATCTTTCACGCTGGAGATACTTCCTTGACCGAAATCTTTTTAGTTACCGCCTCTTAAATCAAAATTAATTAAACACCACTTAAACTCTCAAAAATAATTCCAACCACCCACGTGCTCTCAGTCCACGAACCAAATTAGACTGGGGGAGGGCACCAATTTAGTGAGCGTACTAAGGAGGCGCACCAAGAAATTAGGACTATAAACAGGGTCGCGCACCAATTTTGATGCTCAAACGGGACGGCGCGCACCTTCACAGCAGTAAAAGGTAATTTTTTTATTTTAATTAATTAGTTTATTTATTGTTTTTAAATTAGTTATTTGGGTATATAGGTGTCCAAAATAGTCCGAATGGAGTCTAAAATAAACTACAATTGTATTAAATAGTTCGAATGGTGTCCAAAATTGGTAATATTTAAAATTTACTATATTTTTAGTATTTCAGACCAAAATTGATTAGAAATACACCAAATTGGCCTTGTATTGTGAGAAATTACCCAAGATTGTACCATTTTTTTATCGATGTTGTCCAAAAGTTACTCAATTATATATTTACCATATTTGTAGTATTTTAAACCAAAATTTATTAGAAATGCACCAAATTGGCCTTATATTATTTGAAATTACCTAAGATTGTACTATTTTTTTACCGATGGTGTTCAAAAATTACTCAATTATAAATTTACTTTATTTGTAGTATTTTAGACCAAAATTGATTAGAAATGCAAAAAAATTGGCCTTGTATTGTTTGAAATTACCTAAGTTTGTACCATTTTTTTACTAATGGTGTCCAAAAATTACTCAATTATAAATTTACCTTATTTGTTGTATTTTAGATCAAAATTTATTAGAAATGCCCCAAATTGGATCTGTATTGTTTGAAATTTATAAATTTTTTATCGATGGTGTCAAAAATTGACAATATTTACAAATTTTCTTTTAGTGTGGCGTCAACAAGGGGTACCAAAGAAACTAGTCTCCGTACGATGAATGAGATTTGGATATGGAACTGGCCTCTACCGTCTTTCCGCACATGACGAAGGAGTACATTAGCCCCGTTTGTTGGTTCCCTGTCAAGAACCATAAGATCACAAATTCATATGTAAGTTTACATTTGATAACCACTTGCAAATAATTTAAATTTTCATTTGAATAAATAGGTAAGTTAATTTTTTGTTTATTTTGAAATTTAATGTAGTCTCATACCCTCACGGTGACACGAAATAACCAGATGAACATCAACTACGACTAGCGATTTGCACCGATGTTACAGAGGATGGGTCTTTGGCATGTGTCATAGCTTACCAAAGTAGTCGCAGATGTCGCCCTTCTATCTGGGTTACACCCAACAAAACCTGACAAATAATTGTAACTTGTATCAAAATAGACCGACAAGGCGAATTTGTACGGTCCGATTGGTATCCTCCAGCATTGGTCGTGGACGAATTTCCATTCGGCCGTCCCCAACCACGAGAGAAAGGTTGGACTCCAGCATGGGATAAGCCCAACAGAATTACATATCCGGCGTATGCTCAGAGATTTTGCGCGAGGAAGACTTATGTCCCCTCCCCTTCTCTACTATCTTATAGAGCACACCTTAAGAATTCGAGCAAAATGAGCTAAGAAGATTTACCCGGATAAAAGAAACATAACTTAAATTCAGACTAAAAAGACGTTGTTCGGTGAAATTGAGGAATTAAAGAGTCTAAATGATCTTAAGGATTCTTAAATGTAGATTGTCGAACACCACCAACAGTGAAACTTTCACAAAAAGTTTCACTGAAAGGAAGATGAAAGAGAGTTACGAATCAGATTTCTACCCATATTTGTTTAAAATTATTGTTATTTGTGTTTATTTTATCAGTCGAGTGTTAATTTCACTTTAATCTTATTTTTATACATTAAAATTAAAATAATAAATATTATTGATTACATTAATAGTCTACAATTTAACTCAAAAATATAATAAACCAATAAATATATTTATTGTATCATTAATAATATTATAGATTATATAAATTATAATTATTGATTTTATTATTTTAAAATTAATTAATTTTAAATAAATAAAATGATATAAACTACTGTATAAATTATTTTTTCATAAATTACTGATTAAAAATTATATGAAATGTTAAATAAATCAATTTATTAATAAATTATTAAGTAAGAAATATATATATAATATTTTATAAATAATTTAATCGTAATAATAGATATATATAATTATATGTACGAATAAAAAATTATCGTATATAATTTTAAATTTAACAATTACATTATAAAATAACGAATACGATAACAGTGTTTATTTGTGTTCTTCTTTGATAAATTTGACGAATTTATTTTTCATTTACATTATAGGTTAATAAAAAAATCTTATAATGTATATATCTTACTCAATACAATACGGTCACAAAGAACATGATTTTGTTAACCTATACTCTCTGTGATTTAGGACATGCTTGACTATTATGAAATTATGCGAGATGAAATTTTATGAGTACAAGAATCTACAAATTAATTTACGAGAAACAATACTCATGGATATACAATGAAATGGTTATGAAAAATTGTTGAAATGAATGTTTGATTATACCGTGCAAAAATTGTGAAATATTCATTCAATATATGTATATATACGTATTCGAATTCATTTTTGTTGCCGTCGTATCAATTTTATAGAAAAGAACTGCATAGTATATTACAAATATTTTTATTTAATAAAATTTAATATGCAAATTTTGACTAACACTATCAGTTATTGTATCAAAAAATAAATATCAACCAAATTTGCTGACTTAATGGTCAAATCAATTTCAAACCTAACTTTTAGAAATTTTGCATAATTTTGTTAATACTAAAAAGAAGATATAGCTAAAATGACAATGCAAGTAGTATGAACAAAAATATAGTTTGTGGTCATTCAAGATCCATTCACTGATACAAAAAGAGAGACAAAGGAGAGATATAACACACCAGGCATCACTCTAAAAAAAAAAATAAGTTGGACTTAATATTTTAATATTTTCGTGATATAGAAAGGTGAAAAGCTAGTATATCTGTAGACCTTAACGACATCTAGAAGGGGTGAATAAGAAGTCTTAAAGACTCTAAGACTTTTTTTTGTTAAACCCTCTAAACTAACAAGTCAAACAAACAACAAGCAAACGGTACAAGTAAAGTAAATAGAGTAGAGTTAGAGAAATTTGACACGCAAGATGATAATAGAGTTCGATGTAAAATGTCTACGTCTCCGGAATAGAGCAACCTCGTCGGCGTTCGTTTTCCTATTATCCAAAAGGAAATGATACAATTTGTGATACGTGAGCCCAACAAATGTGGGAAGTCACAACCTAACTCGTGTACAATGTGAGCCTAGAAGCTCGAGCTGGAGAGTCACATGGGATCGTCACACAACTATGAGTATATTTAAGCGAAAACGTTGAGCTAGTGAACCCCCTCAACGCCCTACAAGCATGATGCACTAGCTAGGATATAAAGTTTCTAGAACTAAATCCTAGACACTAAACTATATCTCTAAGAAGATAAGTTGAGTGGATATGAGAGTGTTGATAGCTCACTCAACATTCAAATGAAAGGTTTCAAGAATGCACAATATATGTTTTTGAATGTGGGAGACAGCTAGCTTGGTCAAATATGAAGTGGGGTAACTCCTTTTAAAGTAGGGGCTTCAGATTTGCCAGATCCGTTATAACGGAAGTGATCCGTTCAGAACGGATTAGACGAATATTAAAATTAGGATTTCCGCAATTTAATTAAATTGATATTAACCGTTCTGAACGTTTATTTCTGTTTAGGACGGTTAGTACAATTTATCCTACAAAAACTTGATAAGCGTTCCAACGGATGTCATCCGTTCTGGATGGAACCAGACTGGAACTCTATGTAATTTATAATTTAATTCGTTCTATGAATCCGACTCTGCTGCTTTTCTCTAAGAAAAACAGAATTCTGCTTTCCATTTCGTAAACCGAGAAAGGTAGCACATTTTGAGGGAGAATGGTAGCATATTTTGAGGAATAAATATTTATTTGTGATTTCGTAAACTGTTTTTATTCCTTCTTTTGAGGGAGAAAGGTAGCACATTTTGAGGAAAAAAAGTTAGTATGTAGAAGATACTATTCTAAAACAATCATGTGTTGCCTTATGTGTTCTAACATATATATTTTTAAAATAATCATGTGTTTAAGCATAATCAAATAGTGTCACAATATTATTTGAAAAAAAAAAAATCAAAATGCTGAAATTTTGATATGGGTAGTTTGGAAGTTCGTTTGATCACAAAAAATGAAGAACTTTTGTATAATTATTGAATTCTAAAATAAAATATAAAACTACACAGCTTCTTATACGTAAAAAGAAAGCGTTCCTAAAATGTCTTATTTTAATAATTCTAAGAATAAACTCTGCATATTTTGAGCATAAAAAAATATATATATTTTACAATTTTAATAATCTATCAAATTATTTTTATAGTACATTATTAATGTACTTGGAATCTTCACGGTATAGAGCATAATTATTGCTATAATTATACTTATATCTCATAAATATATTTACATTTAAAAAATCAGAAACTGTAGACCCGAAATTTTTATTACGTTAACATTGCAAAAACAAAAAACAAAAAAGTTAATGTTACTTGTCTCATAGTGAAAAAAAATACCTCAAAAATAAAAATAAAAAACAATTAAAAAATTAGATAGGTACTCTCGTGACTCGTCTGTCTGTCGTGCTCGCGCGAGGTGAGAAGGACAAGGACTAGTCCCATCAATATCATCAGTCAATATTCCGACAGAGTAATAATTAAGCGTGTCTTTCATATTGACCTGTCAATCACCTTGACAATCCACCCTAGGCCCACCCAAAGCCAATTCGAACTTGAAAGCATGTATGGTTTCTCTTAATCCCAGGCTGCTCGGCAGGTTGGATTAAGGGACCAAGATTTAAGAGCTTAAGCTCTCTTAAGAGCACGTGTTCGGCAACCGAGAGATTAAGATTGAAGAAGGATTAAAATTTATTTTTCGAATATGTCCTAGATTGTTATATAATAGATTGAGGCATTAATTAATTTATTGTTTTTCCACACCATATTTCAATCACAAATTTAAATTAGACAAATTAATTAAGAAAAAACTTATTCCAAATTGAAATCTGGTGAAAAGTAATAATATAATGTCCATATTATTTTCTTCCCAATTCATAAATCAACCAAAAGAAATAAAAATTAAACAAACTTCATATCGTATACTCTAAAACAACTTTCCGTATCCGGTAAAATTGAAGTTCATCAATATTGTGAAATAAACCAAAATCAATAATGTAAAATTAACCAATAGTCAATACTGTAAAACACTGTACCAGATCCGGCAAAGAAATCAAACAAAATCAATATTGTAAAATTACAAGTTCATCATATATGTAAAACAAAGTTTAATTGGTATTTTTTGACAAAGCACTGGTACATTGTACCGGAAAACAAATTACAAGAGAAAAACAGAGGGGAGTTGGCGTGGTCTACCAGCACACACGCGAGATGAAGTTTGTTCCCGTGCGGTCCATAAAAGTTGGTGATGTCTGGAGTTGGCGTAGCCTGGAGGTTGGTCTAGCGGTGGTTTCCAAGTGGGTGGCGGAGGGTTGAGGGGGTGGTGCCCTGGGCTGAGGGTAGCGGTGATTTGAGAAAAGTGGAGAAAACGATGAGCAATCCAGATCTCTAATGACTCCTCGCAGTGTGGAGAGAGCAGCACTTTCATTAGTTAACTTAAATTTCGATTCGATCTCGCCTGAAGGGAGGATGATGATTTTATTTTCGTGCCTAGGGTTCTATGTCTCCATAGGTGGGAGAGGAAACAAAAAATAATAAAGAAAATGATTTCTCTTAAGGAGCGGTACGGATCAAGGATAAAACTGTCTAAACAAAATCTAAAAATGCCCCTAAGGAACCTCTAAGGAGGCTGATTTCTTAAGGAAGAGGAGGGGAGGATTAAAAATCAAATCTAAGGAGCACATCTAATTCCCTGCTAAGGAGGGACAGTTCGGCTGGATTTACTCGGATTAAGAGCTTAAAGACCTTTAAGGAGCCTTAAGGAACCTCAGCCGAACATGTACAGCGAGTCGGTATCTTCTTCTGTCTAAGGAGACTTGTACAGGAACCAAATCTTCTGCTGTTTTTCCGGGCCTTATTTTTCTCCGATTTTTTTATATATAGAAAAAATAAAAAAAATATCGATAACGGGTTACATTTATCTGAAAAAAATTATTTTAGAAATTATGATTTTAACATCCAGATCACTGTAGCTGGACTTTATAAACCATAACGTCCACTTAATCTCATCGTTGATAATTGCTAATTAACAAAAAAATATTGTACTTGAAAATTATGGTCTTTAACGTCAAGCTCGTAATGTTTTCTTTTTTATTAAAATCTCGAATTCTATTCAAGAGAAAGAACCAAAGTAAAAAAAAAAAAACACTGTAATTGGTCGTAAAAAACCATAACGTCTAGGAGTGTCAATGGCACCATTTTATCCGTTTACCCGACCCATACCTTATCCGATAAAACGGGTATAGGTAAGTTTTTTTTTTCGTAAACTTATCGGGTACGGGTACGAATAAAGATTATTTTTCGTTATCTAAACGGGTAAGGATACGGGTAAAGCCTATTCCGTACCCGTTACCTGATCAGTAATTATAAAAAAAATTATATATATTATATATATTAATGAGAAATGAATATTAATTCTTCAACCATTCTTGATAGTTGTGTTACGCTTAATTAACTATTAAAACACGTAAATAAATTTCATCAAATCTCAATAAAATTTAGATCTTTTAAACACGTATATATATTTGTGAAATGAATGTGTTTTAATTTATTATTTAGTAAATAATATTTTTTTATTATAATAGCATTACTCATTATTTACTCGCTACCGTTTCATAATTCGACAACCATAACTGGTAAAGATAGGGCATGGGTAAGGTCATTCGTAGAGGGTAATAGTAGGATACGGATAAGCACAATTTGTAACGAGTACGGTATGAAAATGCTTCCACCCGACCCTTACCGTACCCGTTGACACCCCTAATAATGTCTAACTATAGTTTTTTTTTTAAATTAGCGATCAGATTAATTGGACATTATGGTTTATAACGTCTAGCTATAGTGCCCTGGACGTTATAAACCATAATGTTCTTCCTATATTTTGAAATCTCATCGATATTTTTTATTTTTCTATTAATAAAAAAATTGGCCAATCCCCCCTCTCTCTCAAAATAAGACTTTCTTTCTCAGTTTTTAGAGAGAGCCTTGTTATTCTAGTAGGAATAACAACAAATTTGATTTAGGGCTTGTTCTGTCGTCACAGGATTGCGCGGGATAGGATTTGATGATGATGGAAACCCATTTTAAAAAAAGTGAGAACCCATAAGTATGGGTACGCACATGATTTATTATGGGAACGTGTTGAAATGGGTGTTTGGTTGTATCGTGGAATTATTTGTGGAAAATCATTTTTCTTTCTAAAGTATTTGATATTATACAATTATCTTTATTTATAAAATTATTAATAATGCAATTAAATAAAATAAATTAAATAATAACATAATGTTACCTATAAATTATTATTTTATAAAAAATAAAAAAATTAAAATAGAGAGAAAGAGTCTATGTTAAAAATAAACAAATACAAAAATAAGAACATAAACATTTATAAAAAATAAACATATAAAAACTCTTGTGTTGTTAAAAAAAAAAAGTCCGGATCTTATCCTAATTTGGTCCCACAACAGAAAATAAAAATAAAACTGAATATTTATATATAGAGTATGAATTATATGTATGTTAATAGAAAAAGAAAGAGAGAGATGTGAACCTGCGCAATTACATGAATTCACATCCAGTGCAGTACTGTAATAGGGAATCATTTACAATTACTTGATCTGGACCATTCTTTTTAACTTGGCATGAATCTCAAAGTCCAATAATACTGCCCCCTCAGTCAGCCCGAATCCCAAACCGGCTGAGAGTTAATCTCAAACCGTAAATAGCTAATTGTAATGGAGAATCTTTACGGTACCGTGGAGGATATGGATCCTTTGGGTAGGAAAAAAAATGAGGTTTGAGACCGAACTTTTGAGTCCAAAAAAATGAACTTAAATGAATACAAGTTGGAAATTACCCAAGAGAAATTTGGAAAGAAATATGAGCTGCCGAGCACCCAAATAAGAATTTGATCCCATCAAGTCCAAACCCATTAAATTGCCATACAAAAGTAACAGCAAAAAAAATAGGGCCTTACTTTTCACAAGTTAAAAAAAACACCGGACAAAAGAAAGGAAAAGGAACACAGCTTTTCCAGGGCACCCCTCATTTCGGGGACCCGTATCCTCTGCAGAAAAGTGTAAAACTCCGCAGCTGCGGAGCAAAACGAACGGACCAGATTAACTCTCAGCCACTTTGATATTCGGGCTAACAGAGGGGGCTGTATTATTGGGCTTTGAGATCGTGCCAGTCAAAATGAACAGACCAGATTAAAAGCTCCGCACAGCTCCGCAGAGGATACGATTCCTCATTTCGCAGGTGTATGTTTTCTGTCTATTCGGTTTCTTCCCAGGTTCCCAGCCCATGGGAATATGTGGGATTTGGAACCAATTGGTAAACTTTTATCAGGCCCATTCGTTGGGATGTCTTCGAGCCATGGGATCGGATAATATCCCATACTTGAATAAAGAAAATAGAAGAGATGAACTGTCGTTTTAGTCTGCTTACTTCAGAAGATATAAATCATCTTACGTCAGGCATGATTCGATTAATCAGCACCTTACCTCATTTTAATGTTGCAGGTAAAATTTGGGTTCTAAGCACGTCAGGTAATTAATTTTGCAGCATATTAGACCCAACGAGAGCCTTTTATACATGCCCATGTATTCCTTGCACTTTTATGTGCCATCTGATCAGATACAATAATCTATGTTGTATTTACTTGACAATATACTCGATGAATGATTCAAGTTGAACTGGATCATTATAAGTGGTTTATGAATTATAAAAAAATTTGGGAACAATGAACTTCTAATAAGGTGCACTTACAGTACAATCACAAGTACTAGATGATGAAAAAAAATCCGTACAAAAATATTACTAGAGAATCTAAAGCATTAATATCATAGAGGCTAAAGATGAAGCACGGACTACAGTAATATTACATAACACTAAAGAACCAAAATACAAAAACATAAGACCAACAAGGTATATACAAACAACTTTACAAAAACACTAAGTGATACCCTACTTGTTAAAATATAATTTGAGTACTTAGCATGAAATGATCAACTGAAGTTTCTTACATACTGGTTAGGGCCATTACTGGAACGGCATTGGTATGTAAGGTGTATGGTTTTGGTACCTTGTAATCTTATCTTGCTACAGTCGAGCTTCTATAATCAGTCAACGTCAACTAAGCAAAGAGTAAAAAGAATATGTATATATGAATTTTGTACCAACCAGTGTATGATCAGCATTACGTCAAATTACGACAGTTACATACAAGATCTAGACCAAACCAAGCCAGACCTTTTGATTATTACTGTAAGAAAATTGCAACTCTCTCTTCTAAACTTTAGGGGGGAGCGAGTTTGTGTTCGGACCTGATATGAGAGGATCGTACTGATGATGCCGATGAGACTCGATCTGATCCACCACGGACATCATATTTCTCATATACCTTTTGTCGGTTTTCAGCCCACCATAGCTCTGCTTGGTTCTCTCCAAACCTTCTTCGGCTATATACAAAATAAGATTTTTGGTTAGGAACTAATAAAACATGATCTGAGCAAGTGACGTTTTCATGCACTTGCTGAAGGAACTAAATTTGTTTTGCATATATTTATTATGGAAATAACAGTTGTACTTACCTTGGTTAAGTTCTTCACAAAATACCCAAATTAAAATTCCTCCATAATTTATTTGTAATGATTTTTTTATTGAAGAAAATTGGGAAGCTTGGCATTTTTTACCAAGTTGGTTGTTATTGCAGTGTTCAGTAAAGCAGCATATAAGGATATATTATCAAGTCATAACTACCACTTCAATTTACACATTCCATTTTGAAGTAAAAAAAAATTAATTTTAATTAATTTCTAAGGACCATTGAACTGTCATTCATTTTCTAATATAATTGATGGGGAGAGGGAGGGAAAGGGGGGGGGCGAGAGAGAGCTTGGTAGCCACTACCAAGTATTTTTCAAAAAAAAAAAAAACACAGTGTGAGAGTTTTTGGAGGACAGGTAGCTGTAAGCAGTGTATCATGTAATTTTAGGTTTTTATAATTAATATAACTTGGCAGCCTCTGCCAAGGTTTGGAGAGAGAGAGAGAGAGATAATGGGGCAGTAGCACAGTTGGCTAGGAAAAATTCCTAGGACTGTTGGATACCCAAAGGTGAGAGTTCGATCCCCTCTCCCACTTCGCTGAGCGAAGTGGCCTCTGCGAAGCTTTAAAAAAAATAACAGAGAGAGAGAGAGATATCTCTTTCAAGGAGAGAGCTAGCGATTAGAAATCCTATCCACCACCCACCTCGACACCCATCACCACCTCTCTTTCAGCCCCTCCGTTTCTTGCCTATCATCTCAGCTCCTCATCCGTCAAGCGCCTCCTAAACTCCAGTTGTCCAAAAATCTAAGCAACTCCTCTCCATTGGTAACCCTAGCTGCAACTCCTCTTTTCCATCTCCGCCCCTCTAGTGCCAACCTCCCCCGCCACCACTTCCAAGGTCTCTCAAATTAAAAAAGATGCGCTGGACTGGTGTTGATGGTCCAGCTCTGACTGTGTGGAATGTTGATGTTTTGCGGATGGGATGTGACGTGGATCATGTAGACAACTACGAATAGTGGAGGAGACTTCCAAGAAGCAACCACCAATGGAAAGTGATTAGTAGGACTCCAAGGTCTTCTAGGCATATCTAGATAGTTAGGTCTCTTGATGCAGTGATGTTGCTGTTGTTTGGTTTTGTTCTTAGGTGTTGTTGTTGTTTGATTTAGGTAGTTTGATGTGTGGTATTTATGGTGTTGATGTTTGTTGGTTTGAAGTGATGGATGTAATTGTTGTTTCAATTTTAATATAATTAAGACCTGGCAGCCGCCGCCAAGGTTTTCTGAGAGAGAGAGAGAGAGAGAGAGAGAGAGAGAGAGAGTTTGGATTTCTTCTCTTTTCAATTACCTAAAACGAACCCGTTTCAGCTCACGAGTACCATCACGAAAGGCGACAAGAGTTATGTAAACACCAGGCTCATACTGTTCAATCCATTCCTTCTCTTCTTGGTTGCTTGAAGCAAGCAAGCTCTGGGCCCTTGACCCATTTTCGCCATTCCTACCCAATTCAGATATCTTCTTAGCATCATCACTAGCCATATCCTCTCTGCCTTTTGCACATCCTTCTTTACTAGTCTCATTCAGTGAATTATCTTGATTTGAAGTATTATTCCTCATTTGGTGAGTCCCGTTGGTGTTATTCAGCATTTGTGTTGGTTTTGACTCTGCCTTTTCATAGGTGCCTTGAGGCAGTCTCTCAGCCATTTCTTTTAACTGTCAAAAGAAAAGGTACTAAATTATTTGAAAAAGAATCATAATGGGTTTAATGTATGGCAAAGAGAACCATCACTTTCAAAATGTACCACTAACAAAGCAGCCAATAACACATTTCAACTTCTTTTCTTTTCTTTTTTTTTTTTTTTGCATGGGCGGATTTATTGATCTGGTTATTTATTGAAGAAAATATCCTCCGGAAACATACTTTCAGTTTCAACTGTTTATGGTGATGATCATAATCATGTTCTTTATTTTGAAAATCTTGACGATCTTCAAAAGTAAAGCTTAATATTGAAACCCAATATTATAGACATGATCTATATTGTCAACATATCATGTCTATAAAACATGATGAGATTTGGTACATCTGTCACCATACATCCAGTAATTTGAAATTTTAATGGTCTGAAATTAACCCTCGATGCATCATCAAAATATCAAATATAGCCATGATCTATATTGTCAACATATCATGTCTATAAAACATGATGAGATTTGGTACATCTGTCACCGTACATCCAGTAATTTGAAATTTTAATGGTCTGAAATTAACCCTCGATGCATCATCAAAATATCAAATAATACAAAAATTTCCTGAAATTTGATTGTTAGGCGAACTATACGTCCAATAACATACCTATAAATTACTTTTCAATTTTCAATTTTATTTGAATACTTTTGAAAAACAATTGTCAAGATTGTCAAAATAACCTTTGTTAAGGGACCCCTTCTCTTTATTTATTTATTTATTGTAATCAACAGTCCAGCAATAGCAGCATAGTAAGAATTCTAATTAGAAAAGGGAGATATGTTCCAACCTGGGATGTTAAGGTTTTTATGACTTCTTTAGCTGCCTTTGATTTAGCCGATTCTTCTTCTGCAAGGGCAGTTGCATCATGAGATTGCTTTGTGAGTTTTCTCAGCTCCACTTCCTGTGACTCACACTGCTTTTTGAGATTGTCAACCTAACAAAAGAGAAATTCACATAAATTAAAAGTGCCTAATAAAGTACAGGCGTGCACCAATAACTAGCTATTGGACCTGATCGTGTTTTATCTGTTGCTTTGTAGTTTATGGCTAAACATAGTTTTAATAAGCCACTGCACCCATGTTTAGTATACATATAGTGTTGCAATCTGGCTGAGCATGCAAAATTCTTTCTTATTCAAGAAGAAGACATGGAGATAATGCAAAATTGGTGATACTGCGCAGCTTCAGCTGTTGCAATCTGGCTGAGCATGGAAAATTCTTTCTTATTCTAAAAAAAGACATGGTGATAATGCAAAATGCCAAGCAGGATGCAAAAGCTTTTAAGGTGGAGCTCAATCCCATGTTTCTACATTGTTTTGCAGTGTTAGATCTTTAAAATGGTTTTTTTTATTACCTCCTTGATATGAAAACAACCATTATGTCTATATCTCTATGGGGAAAAAGGGAGAGAAATGTCCAACAAACCTGAGCCCGAAGTCTCTGAACCTCTTCATTTAACAACTCATTTGCTTTTCTGAGACCATCCATTGACCCTTTGGGGAAAGAGAACCCACGGGCCATGGGACCTGGTGTTAGAGACCGTGGAGGGCTCGGCCTCCTGGAAAAAGGTGAGACCGGCCTTGACCCGTTAACTCGTAACCCAAAAGTGCCTGCTTTTTTATTCCCCCATTTTGAATCAACCCCACTGTTCAAAGCGATATCTCTTATTTGCACCAAGGGAAAAGAATCTATCTTAGTTTTAACCATTTCAAAATTATTGGATGGATTTAAGCCTCTGTCACTATTCAACTTTACATAACAAGGGTCGCATACCCGATATGGCTTGCTTGGATTTGGTGCGTGGGATGCCCTAAAAGACTTTCTTGAGCTACAGTTATTGCAGTGTGGCATCTTGCAATTATGGCACATATGTTTCTTTCTTGTGAACCCGAAAGGTTGCCTACACATGGTGCACTGAGCTTGGTCCGCACCTAGTACCCGTTTGTTCTGACAAATAGCAACTGTGAAGCTGGCCCCACATGCAACAGTTCTGATGGTTTTATCCCTCAAACCCTCGACTAGGGTAGGTACCTTTCTATCCTCAGCATCTCCATGCCCTAATCTGCCATTAGCGCCTTTCCCCCATGTGAAAAGCTCACCTCTACTTGTCAAAACTGCCACATGGTATGAACCACATGCAACTTCCTTCACTGATTCACCAATAAGTGCATCTCCAACAAGGCAGGGATACCTCCCATCAGATTGAGGGTTGCCAAGCTGTCCATAAACTGTACTTCCCATGGTGAAAAGCTCACCTGACGATGTCAGACCAACTGTCACACTATGGCCACAAGAAACCCTAATAAAGTTGTGCTCTATCAAGGAAGGAACACAAGTGGGCTTAAGCCGTGGCTCTTTATCTCCTTGACCAAGCCGGAACTTATCACCATCACCCCAAGTAAATAACTTTCCCGAGTCACCACCTTCTGTGAGTTGACTTGTTGAAACTTGTACTGCAGCTGCCATGTGCCACACACCACAGGCCACTGTGACCGTTCTCAAACCAGACAGAGATTCCACCTCCTTAGGGATAGACAAGCTCTCTCGATTTCCGTGTCCCAATGCACCAAATGTACCATCTCCAAAAGTAAACAGCCGACCGGTTGAGGTAACTAGGGCCGTGTGCCACGTACCACATGAGACGTGCCTAATGTTCAGGCCATCTAATGGGCCCGAGACTCGTTTAGGAATCCAGTGACTGACTTGAGTCCCATGGCCAAGAGCTCCATGGACCCCATCTCCCCACGTATAGAGCTCTCCATATGTGGTCACAGCGCATGTGTGGAACTCACCACATGCGACAATCTCCAATGGGTTCAATCCAGGACCCATTAAGGACTCGATTAAGCGTGGCTGTGTAGAATCGGCCACCATACCACCATGGCCAAGACGGCCTTTGCATTCCTCCCCCCAAGTCAAAATCTCCCCAGTTCTAGTGAGCAGTCCAGCATGTCGGGCCCCACAGGATACATAGTTCACATCAAGTGATAGGTTAGTTTCTAATGGTTTAGGTGCAACTACATCAGTCACACCTTTACCAGACTTATTTTTAATAGTATTATTCAAGGTTATTTCTCCCCATACAAGAATTTCTCCGAAGGTATCAAAGTCCTCATGTGTGGAGCCATGGCTGGAAGTGCTCGGGGCACTTGACGAAATGCTAACCCTAAAAGCATCTGACTGGGTCCCTTTAAGGTGCATGGTGGTTGTTGCATCTGACCTCTTTAGAGGCGAGTTGATGTTATTTGAAGGAGAAAATGCGGGAAGGATTGACGCGGTTGTATTGTCAGGGGAAGTATCAGTTGAAAGCTCGTTGCTGATAAAGCTATCGCTGGAAGTTTTCGAGGCTAAGTCTCCAACATCCTGCAACAATAAATAAACAATTACTAGAAGAGTTGTAAAAAAACAACAGGGGCCTGATAAGTAGTTTAGTACTACTTCCTAATGCTGGAACCGTCCATCCATTTATATCATGTCTTTCTTTAAATGCTTATACAAATGGGGAACAATTGATAACTGTGTAGTTTAACTAGGCATGGTACTTGCAAAAAACAAGAAATATGCTTCGGTGACATGGAAAAATATTTTCCAAGTGACCAAACATGGGAGGCATGTGGGTCTTAAATTTTAGATCAAAACCATGAAACCAGCAATGCATCAATTGCCAAATTACGGAAAATTCACAAATCTAAATGAAAATGGTTTGGATAAAGACTAGCAGTTTAATTATATTTTTTATTCAACAGTTATATATATAAATTAAATATCAAAAATTCTGAATATTTTAAGATACAATAGCCAGCTATATATACTGGGCTTGACCTTCCTGCAACTACTTATTAGCCTAGTCCGTTAGCCTTATTAGCCAAACTGTCTTGAATTATCTATTAAATATAAAAGATTCTAACTTCTAACAGCAAATATGTAGTGGTGTAGTGGTAAAGGGGTGTATACTTTGGATTCTTGCTTGCCGTTGAAAAAAGTGAATTTTGGCTGATGGTGCATGCGCGGTGTACAGACTTCAGCTCAGCTGATGGTGCATACGCGGTGCATGCTTGGGTTCAGTGCGTCAGAGCCGTATCCAAAGTATCCAACAGTGTCAGAGCCGTATCCAGAAGTGTCAGAGACGTATCGGAGACCGTATCGGATGATTTAGGATACGCCACGTAAGCCGATACGCCAGCTGGCGTATCGGATACGTATCGGTGCCGTATCGGGCGCGTATCGGTATCCGATACGCACCCGATACGGGTACGGAGCCCAATATGAAGTATCCGAGTAACATAGCTAGCAGGTAAAGGTGTAAAGCTGCTTAAAATTAAAAATCACTCTTTTGGAAACGTGTAATAATAAGCAAGTGGTATAGATAGTGTGACAATGTGGGCACAGGTAATGATACTTATATGAGTATCTTCGGAAAAAAAAAAAAGATAGGAGATGCAACGCTTGCCTCACTGTACACTCCATTTGTAATTTGTCATAACCCTGGTACAAATCACCCTTTGGAAAGATGTAAAGGGTAAAGGATCTTGTAGAAATAAAGCACGTACATGACGGGAACGGTATCGGTACTACTTGTATCGACTTAATTCTGGGACAAGACAGAGGGGGTATGCAAAGCTCCCCTCTTTGCCAACCGTATCTGTTTGATATTTGCTACAACCCTAATATAAGGGTTAAGGATGGTTGAACTGAAGGAAGATTAACCATTACTTTCACTAGGTTCTTACACAGACAAACTAGACCGAGGAGTGAAATGCACTGCAACAATTAGTCATAAATAACAACCCTCTAGCATCAGTCAAAGTCAAAGATGATCCATTTGGATAGAGATCCAAAATAACACTTATATTGCCTCTATATAAAGCGCCAAGTCTAATAAGCAATATTTAACCTAGAAAAATTTAGTCCCTTTGAAGGTGCCATTTTGCTTGCTTCAGAAAGGGAAGATCTTGCCTAAAGATATAATTGGAATATTGAACAAAGATGAGACAAGGAAGTACGTCTTCGGAGACCAAATATCATTATTTTGTTCAAGGTAGCCCAGTTAAGTCTACTCGGTACCCAGAAGCAAATCTTATGAAGTGACTGTATAAGTGCTACACATTGTATACAATTAAAAGGAAAAAAAAGGGTTTCATTTCAATAAAAATATACAAACAATACAAGACCAGCACACTATAACTCAATTTTGAACACTGTAACTGAAATATTTACAGCCATATTATAAGGATTAGAGTTCTCTAATATTACCTCAAAACAGAGACCGTTTAATTGCGTATCAATCTTTTCCCGATGGCACTTGTCTGATGAACTTAGTTCACTTAATTCTGCCAGCCACACTTCTGCATCCACTTTAGCTTTGCGTGCCTAATTATTGAGTTAAAAGAATGTAATGAGCATTCCTCGCTAAATCAGACGGCCCCAGCCTGATTAGGGCCATCTGATTTGGGTTGGAGAGACCAACATGTAAAATAATTGGAAAGCTATCAAGTTAGAAATGCAATTTCAATAATTGAGGGCTGATAATGATCTGGATCAACCAATTACGGTCAAATTCTGCCTAAAAAAGGCCACTTGTATGTATACAAATCAAGTTCGGCTCTTCAGGTAGATAACTATTAAATGACATCCTCTTAGCACCCTCAATTTTGTAGAGTATCAGGGTCATATTTTATAGCTCCTCTAATATAATCATACCAGTTTCTTATCTTAACTCCCTTCTGACACATTTTATGTAAGTCAAATATATCCCATACCTATAGCATGATCCTCATTCCATTATTATATCACAACAAGAGAAAGAGAGAAGGAAAAGAAAATTGAAAGAAGAAGAAGAAGAAGAAGAAAAAAAGAGATCTCTCCCAAAACTAAACCGGACCTTGTTTCGTAACACCTTACTGTCCTCTTTGTTTCATATGACTAACACCAGCAGTCAAATAAATTCAAACTGGGGTATTTACCAGTTGCCAACTACGTTGAAAATATGTGGTACCAAAAGCACATGCATTTCAAACTCTCTCTCTTTCTCAAATATATATAGTGTTATTTTTTTTAAGCTGAGCATAAATAATACTATTTAAGAGTCCCATTATCTTTTGTTTTTCCTTGACCTAGCTGCTTATTTATTATTTATTTGAAAGCTAATACAGTCAATGCCACACCACGTTGGTGCCATACTGGTGATTCTTCAAATTATAATCAATCTAACTACTTCTACCTTGGACAACAAAAGGACACAAAAATTGAAAAGGGAATAAACCCAATCATATGAGACCTCAAACTTTCCTGAACAAACAATGAAATTAAATAAAGAAATATAAATTACAGGGTCAATATCTAGCTGGAGAATGCTCCCAGTCCCATGGAGATCTCCCATTCCATCCTTTTTCCCTTCATAGGTTCAGTTTCCTTTCTCTCTCATCAATTATCCTCCCCAAACCGAGAAATGTATGAGCTCAAATCGCACTCTCTTTTCTTCTAACCTGAACTTGACCGCGCGCTTCAAACGAGATACGCAATCTAGGAAACAAAAGCTTCAATCGCTATTTTGTTTAATGGCGGTTGATCGGACTCCTCGGAAAAACTGAGAGAGAGACCGACAGTGGTGTGTGCGGCGGAGTGTACTGCAACTCTGTTAGCGAATATCACTGAAACGGAGAAATGACAAGGGGAGCCCGGTGTAGTGAACCGACAACACGCCGCCTCCAGGGCCGTATTTCCTTAGATCTGGGCCGTCTTTCCTTGAAGAATTTGGTTCTCTTTGGTCCAGTAGAACAGGAGCATGGTGGCATATCTCGTAAATAGAGTCCTAGGACAAGGGAACTGTAGACTGTGTAATTTCCTGTACCTAAGGAGTTTACGGATGTTTACGGCCCAAAAATATATTGGAAATAACCCAGCCATCAAAACCATGCAGATTTGATTAAAAAGTTCCATCCCCTGATGATAAATTTTTGTTAAATCCTAATAATTAATATATTTCCATCCCCTGTTCATTTTTCCAAGCTTCATACACTTTAATAAATTTTCCCTTAATTAAAGGTCGAATTAGTGTGTTGAAAAAATTAGTTTCCATAAATTATTAATGAAGTCTCACTGTAAGTTGTTATTTCTATAGGTATAAAATGATATTTATAAGTGTTATAAAGATGACGTGTCAAATTTTTCGTTAGTGAATTATAATTTGTAATAATTATCTCTAAATATAAAATGCATGACTATTGGCTATTGACTAGACCGTTTTATTCTATGGGAAGTATGATCAATTAATGTAGCAAATTTGTCACAATTTACACCATGCAACTTGTAATACTTTTCTTCTGTTCTGCTTCTGCGTAACCGGATTTGACTGAATCCCGTAGTCAGCAGGAATTAACAAGTCCGGCTACTATAACACTAGTGTCATTTCAAACTAAATAACACCACATCTTATATTATTAGATCTATTTTAATATTCGTGCAAGACACTTGTCACGTTAAGAAAATTTTATAATAAAATTTCAATCATTTGTTTATTTAGAATGTTTAAAACGGAATCGAAATTTGATCGACGAGCGAGGAATGGGAAATTAAAACACGTTAAATGGATTTATATTGAATTTTAAAATTATTCGGACCATTGATTCATCCTAGCACGAATCGCGAAGCACCCTCTTTGATAAACCCTAACCCCTCTCTCTTCTCCCTTGTGTGTGGCCGGCCAAAGAGAAAGAAAGAGAAAGAAAGAGAGAGAGAGAGAGAAGAAAAGAGAGGGAGAGCTCCGAAATCCCGTCGGATTGCGCCACCGTCCGGGAAATCGAGGTTGAAACCGAGAAGGCAGCTGTAGATCTCTCCTAGCCATTCCGTCGGTAATTTTTCTTTTCCCTTCTTCGTTTGAAAATCTGAGATTTCTCGAATCCGCGGGTTGTTCGTTTTAAACCCGAGATTAGTGTTAGAATTGATCGAACTCTAACTCCTTTGAGCTTCTCATCTCTCGTTTACCGATTTTCTCCGTGATTTCGTCTCCCATTTTGGATTTCCCATTCTAGGGTTTTGATACCAAATCCCGAATTGAAACGCGGCATTGATTGATTAGGTTAGTCCGACCGACTAGACTTGTCCTCGGTAGGGTTATCTCTTGATCGGGAAAGGTTAGAACGTGTAATGGTTAAATCGAGGTTTCGACCAAATTAGGGTTACACCAACCGGCCAATCGAATTGATGCGTAAACCAGAATAGCGAACCAGTACAGGAATGAGACCTAATTGAGATGGTATACGTGGAATGTAGGAGTAGGCTCGGTTGAGCAAAGGGTTGCGGGGCATTCCGAGGCGCCTGATCTGTAGTCACGCGGTACGCATATTGCCAGCAGGTGCGGGATTCTTGGACTTGTTTGATAATTTATATTCATGAATTAAACTGCTTCCAATTGTCATGTTGAACTGCTTGATTGATTACATAATCGAATTGTTTGAATCATATGCATAACCGTATTAAATTGGAACTGATATGTACTGAAATCGCCTTATTGCGGGCCGCAACAACTCCTATTACGGGCCGCAATCAACAGCGTAGCTCAAAATATAGACTGACTGACTCTCTGAATACTTTGTTGCGGGCCGCAATAAATTCATTGCGGGCCGCAATGAACAAGCAGAATGAAATACTCTCGGGTTGAGAATGGAGTAATTTGTTACGGGCCGCAACCACAGCCATTGCGGGCCGCAATAAGGGCCTGGAAAATGCCAATAAGAGTTGGAAATTTTCGGGTAATTAAGTTGCTCGCCGCAATAACCCCATTTCAGTCCGAAATGAATATCATAGTTGTAATTGCATGTTGAATGGTATATCGTTTGTTTGTGTTCTTTTGTTTTGGGAATTACGGTCGAAAGTCCCCAACAATTTATGACTATCTAGGATGGTCGGTAACGTTTCGAAATCAAAGCTGGGCGATGACTCGAAACCATGTGCGCATATGAGGATAATTAATCACTGCTGGGCAGTGATTGATTAAGATCAGTCAATGCTGGGCAATGACTGATCGTGACGGAGACTTTGGGTGACTGTGAGGAAACGATGAAATGGTGTCATATCCAGTCTGGGACAGGAATGACAGTTTGGTCTGACGTGTTGCGAATGGACGATTCTGAGCTTATTGCATAAGAATTTTCTTTATATATTTGATTATGAACCAGACCTTAGTTAATGGTTAAGCCAAAGCACTGTGGATGGGTGTCAGATAAAGGGTCCAGCTGGTGGGCCATTTGTAGGTGTCAGTGACACTGCAGATGTGGGTTGGATAAAGGGTCCAGCTCGGTGGGACATCCGTAGGTGCTACCAGCTGTAATAAACTGAGCTAAGCCGAAAACGTGCGTGTTTGAGATTCATCTTGGAAATTCCGTAACTTGTGTTTCATTTGGTAAATGGTTGTCGATCATATGCACTTGCTTTATTTATGAATATGCATATGTCTGAACTGCTTTTGTATGGTTTCATTTCTGAATATAGATTTTGATTGCAAGTCCAATAATCTAAACTGTGGCAAATTTCGCACTGAGAATTTGTTCTCACCCCCACTCTTGGGTTATTTTACAGGATTTGAGGCGTCGGGTTCTGGAGAGGCACGCGAGTTGTAGGCCCTCGGTAGTTGCCTCTGTATGGCCTAATCTACCTTTTTGTTGTATAGTTTAGGGTTAGGCCTGATGGTTAGTATCTGTACGAGATACTTTTATTGTATTATACTTTGACTAGACCGTGTACCCTTATATATGGATTTATGTATATATATACATAGGGTTGTGCTTGATAGTAGTTAATTATGCATATTTGGATTTAACGGGTAATCGCCTTGTAAACATACACGGCGTTGTATGTTTACAGCATGGAACTGTTGCGAACCGTGGCTGCGGGGTGTGACAACACTAGTATCATTCCAGCCCTATCTTGTACACGAATATTAAAGTAGATCCAATGGTATAAGATGTGGTGTTATTTAGTTTGGAATGACACTAGTGTTATAGTAGCCGGATTCGGAATTAACGGGTAGAGAGAAAAGTTCGTGTGGGGATCGAAGAGTACATGCAAAGCTATGCCATTGCACTTAAGTCTTAACTGGTAGGGGTGTTCATCGGTTTGGTTCGGTTAAAACCGAAATAAAATAGGCAAACTAAAGTTCATTTCGGTTTTCAAAAATAAAACCAAACCAACCAAAGTAAACATAGCAACCGATTAAAATCGAACCAAAGTAAATTTCGGTTTGTTCGGTTAAACCGAGCAAACCATTGTTTAGTTGAGATTGTTATAAAACAAGCATTTACAGCTCACAAGTTGAGATTAATACACTGTAAATAATAAATTCAGCAATAATGTGAAACATTGTACCACTATACCACTCATGTACCACACTGTAAAGATTAAATTCACAAGTTGAAATCACCCATGTACCACACTGTAAAGATCAATACCCATGTACCACTGTAAAGATTAATACTCATGTTAAAGAAATCGGTCGGTTCGGTTATTACGGTTTTTAGATATTATAAACCGAACCATATTAAAGAAACCGATCTATATCAAAAATTGAACCGAAGCGGACCAATTAAATCAAAAAAATCGAACCGTTTGAACCAAACTATTTCGGTTCGGTTAAAAACCAAATAAACCGGCCCCGATGAACCCCCAATTAACTGGTGCTTCATCTCAGCGGATCAGGCGGCCTATCTGGCGCGTTGGAAAAAATCAAAATCCATAGAAATGTAAGCTCTCTCTTTTTTCAACGCAGCCACCACTGAAGTAATCTGTATTTTCTATTATTTTAACTAGTCAAAAGTTGATTGTTGACTGCAAGCAAAATAATAAAACCTTATTTCAACATAGATCCAAGTTTCAATATCAGCAAATTACGAAGCTATTTGATGATAACATTTATATTTAAAAGAAACCATAGATGTAAAATAATATTTACAATTGCATTTAATTCTTTTATAAAATATAAAAATTATTATTTAATTTGTCTATTGTGTACAATTCATCCAATAGTGTATAAATTATTGCAAAGTGTTAGCTACTAACATAAATTAAAATAGCTTGCGATTTAATACAAGAGATTAAACATTTATCAAGTAAATACAGTGCAATGATCCCACGGTGCAAATTATTTTCTGTACAAATGTTTTGAATTATAGTAATAGTCTAAACATCTATTGAATTGTAAAAGTAGACATTTAAAAAAAAATTACAACATATTAGTGTAATAATTTTATGTTCTTATATTAAATAGGTGAGAAATTTAAATAGAAATACATATTTTTAAAATAAATCAAGATTTCTACAATTAATTTCATAATACAACCGAATACTTATTTCAGCACATTTTCATAATTAATTTCATCGGTACCCATATTTATGGATGTCCACTTCTTCAAAAGTGGATTCTCATCCTCGTATAATCCCGTGACAATCAAATAAACCCTTACGAACAACCTCGTTCGTTGACTTTTTTCGATCATGTTTTGTATGAAATTTGTCATTGTCGTGTAACACTAAATTTGTATCTCAAACTTCGCTAAAAAAATAATATTTATGTCACAATAGATTGAATTTTTATAAATTCCAAAAACCTATGATAAAAAACAACATGACTATACGTAACAAAATTCTATAGAGATACAAACGTATGTTCTCTTTTTAAATGATAAGATAGAGCATGAGAAAAAATGAGCCCCTTATCATAAATCACTTGAGAGTAGGTCAGATGGGCATCGGACCTACTTTGGTTCGATGGGTTTAATCACCATCAATTTTTTTAAGACTCGTGCTGAACGCT
>JAJGRW010000109.1:318461-425617 GCA_025461045.1 Carex parvula | reverse complement strand
AAAGAATAAATCCCAATGCTTCATCTGTATCCATAACCATAAATATTTTAAACAATTCCTCATGTTCGATCTCTGCATTTCTTGAAAACATATCCAATCCATCTTTCATGCGTAATCCATTTTTTTCAAAAAAAAAAAAGGGATGAGAGGGAGGGGGTAGTTTTTCAATATTATTAAGTAAGATTATGAAAACTCTTCAAGTATTTCTGGAAGTTTGAAGTTACGCGATCCACAACGAGGGAATATAACCCCAATAAACAAATGAACTGGAGTAAAAGAAGTCACCTGCTCTTCTTCAGAAAATCCACCAATATAAGCCCATTTTGCGTTGTCAAACAGAACTCTGATCCGCAAAGAGAGCACAAATGACCATATATCAAGTGTTCTCTGCCATGCATTATAGTTGTCCTTAGCCCAACTGAATCCTTCATCCGAGGGCAAAATTGTCAACTCCTCTTCAAATGATGTATCCTTATCAGTTTTTTTTCCTTTCTGGGTCTTCACAAGACTGGATGGCCCCTTGTCAGATTTGACCAACCCCGACCCATTAACAGCCACTCTGGACCCATTGAAGCCCGCGCTTGTTCTGGCAAGCTCCTTGGTGGGCACCATCCTGTTTGCACGCCCATTGGTGCTTCCATATTTTTCAGTCTCGGTCTTGGTGGCCCGTACAGTAATTTTTGAATGTCTTTTGGCAACTTTTGGATTTGCTAATCTTAAATTGGATATAGAACTGGTAGAGTTGGTAGAAGCCAGTATAGCTGCCATTAAAACCTAAGAAACCCTTGGTTTGGGAAACCTGAAAGTAAGCAGTCAATTTTAAAAATTCAAGACTACATTATTACATTATTACAGAAACTAGAAATTGGTTGATCTAACCACAAAGGAGGGAAAAAGAAAATGCAATCACAAATCCAATTAGTACCGTTAAAAATGAGCAGTTGACTAGGGATGCAGGACGCATAAATGTAGAGAGGCAAATGAAAACAGTTTATAAGTCCCCCAAAAGATTCGACAATAAGACCGCGAATATTATCGAAGGAATAAAAGAAAATAATCACAAGAGCAAATACCTTCCCGAATTCTTCTTTACTAGACGGGAAAAGATCAGGTGCAGAGCAAATACAAGTGCCAAGTACAAGCAACAGAAATGACTAGTGAGACAGCCAATGAAGTTATTGAAATAACACGAAGAAAACGAGTGAATAGAGAAAACAGTAATTCATAATAATAAGACAAAAACAAAGGAGAAAAACCAGAAAAAAATAAAATATAAAGAAAGAGAGAGAGGTCAGGAAGAAAAAGAGTGTGGGGTTTAAAAGCTAGCTTCGTCACAAGCGACAAAGAAGAGTTGAGTCTCAAAAACCTGTATGGACCTGGACCTTAGCACGGATAGTTAATTAAGGTTATCAAATTGCAATGTTGTTCGGTTGTATCTTGATTTTCTGGTGGACCCGACTCATGGAAGAACTTAAATAGTTCAGTCGTTCTGTTCAACCGACCTACCACATGCTTGGAACTACGAAATAGTATGGTTGTTGAAATATCTCGCAAAATATCGATGTATACTTAGCTCAAAATATGTAGTCATGCTCGATGTTTTAAAATTTGAACTAAAATCACACCATCTCAAGTTTTCAATCTAACCAAAACACAGTCTCATATGATTAGGCTCCTATCTTACTGATTCGTATAAAACAAAATTGAAAAGTGATATAATTTTATGTGCATATAAAGAATAAATATAAAATATCGAATCTAAAAGTTTTATTTTGACATATAAGTTTTAAAAAATTTATTATTATAAATTTTAAAATAGAGATATGATAGAGAAAAAAAATACGTTTCAATCCTCTATAATTACTTATATAATATTATTTTAAGAAATCATGCAGTCAATGAAGAAGAAAATGATAACTTCTTTATTTAAACTCGTATGCTAATTGAGTCCCAATAACGATGACTTCACAAAACTATGCCATACATTATGTCGCGTGCAATTTTCTTCGAGTTTTATTTCAATTGCACTCTCCGGCGTTATATATTAAAAAAGAAAAATAATCAAACGGTAAAATTCCAAACAAAAATCCTAACAATATACAAATAATGTTTCTGTAATTTAAGTGACTGCTTAATAGTTTCTAGTTCAATAATAAAGTGAAGCTTCTGTTTAAAAGTTCCTTTGTAAGCATTGGATGATTACGTTTGAAATTTTGAATAGATATTGTTTCTTTTCGAATTCTCAATGCAGGCCGCACAAAGAATTCGTACTCTACATTAACAGAACGTCCGTTAATAGATCTGGACCGTCTGATTGAGATCCGCACTAATAAAGGGCCCCGTGCGTCATAGGCATGGACCGGATTGGTTCCAATTCTAATCAGACGGTTGAGATACATTAACTAGTTAAAGATTCTATTTTGATTTAATGAAGAAGATGTGGACTCCCGCACAAAACGCATATCCAATTTATTGTTGGGAGAGCCTAGCTATTTCCCGGAATTCATTCCCCGTTTCATCCCCCAGTCAATAACTACTTTAATAACTACTAACTACTTGGGAGGACCACTTACTATTTGGGGACCGCCTAATATCTGAAATATTTTACAACTGACGTGAGCAAGTATTCACATATAATAAATCAAATATTCATCTATAATACATCAAGTATTTTCACACTTAAGATATCAAGTATTAAAAAAAATCTGGACATATCATTCACTCATCTTTTATACGTTTTTAGAGGTGATTTTTTTTCTCCGTTCAATCTAACCAATATTTCTAACGATTTGTGAGGAATTTTGCAAATCTAAAACTACTAACGTCTTCTACACAATTTTCTCTTTCAAATGAGATCCATGATGACATACTTTCAAATTGTCTGTTGCACAAGTATTCACACATCGTCATGCAAGTATTTATCCCTCATCGAGTAAGTATTAATCCTCGTCGTGTAAATGTAAATAGTTCATGTATCAAGAGTATTACAAGCATATGTGCATACCTCGATTAATTTTACAAGAGCGCGCAAATATTCACATATAATAAATCAAGTATTCATCTGTAATACATCAAATATTCACACTTAAGATATCAAGTATTTAAAAAAAAAAACTGAACACATCACTCATCCATCTTTTACACGTTTTTAGAGGTGGTTTTTTTCTCCGTTCAATCTAACCAATATTTCTGATGATCTGTGAGGAAATTTGGAAATATAAAACCACTAACGTCTTCTACACAATTTTCTCTTTCAAATGAGATCTATAATGACATACTTTCGAGTTGTCCGTTACACAAGTATTCACACCTCGTCATGCAAATATTTATCCCGCATCGAGCAAGTATTCATCCTCGTCGTGTAAGGATAAATAGTTCATGTATCAAGAGTATTACAAGCATATGTGCATACCTCGATTAATTTTACAAGAGCGCGTAAGTATTCGCATATAATAAATCAAGTATTCATCTATAATACATCAAGTATTCACATCTAAGATATCAAGTATTAAAAAAAAACTAAACACATCACTCACCCATCTTTTACACGTTTTTAGAGATGGGTTTTTTTTCCGTTCAATATAACCAATATTTCTGACGATTTGTGAGGAATTTTGCAAATCTAAAACCACCAACGTCTTCTACACAATTTTCTCTTTCAAATGAGATCCATGATGACATACTTTCGAGTTGTCCGTTGCACAAGTATTCATACCTCGTTATGCAAGTATTCCCTCATCAAGCAAGTATTCATCCTCATCTTGTAAGTGTAAATAGTTCATGGAGGTAGAGGTGGGAGAGGGAGAGAGAGGAGGAGGCGGAGGTGGGAGAGGGAAAGGAAGGCGGAGGCGGAGGTGGGAGGCGGAGACAGATGGAGAGATGAGAGAGGGAGACGGAGGCGGAGAGGGAGAGGTGGGAGAGGGAGGCGGAGGCCTAGGTGGGAGGCGGAGGCGGAGAGGGAGAGGTGGGAGAGGCGGGCGGAGATGGAGAAGGAGAGGTGGAAGAGACAGATGGAGGTGGAGGTGGAAGATGGAGGCGGAGGTGGGAGAGAGAGAGAAAGAGGAAAGAAATGAAGAGATAAAATTTGCTAATTAATTTGTAAGGACCATTAGGTAGTTAGAATTTATAATTATAGTTAGAAAATGAAATTAGTTAGTTGAGAGATGAAATAAGAGATAGATAGATGGAGAAAAATATAATTACCTTTTATTGTTTGTATCTTATTCTCGATTAAGGAATTTGTTACTATGGCAATGGTAGAAACTTAACACTCGTCTTAAAAACTATTTCTATATTTTCTTGAGATACTACATATTTTGATATTACCAAAGGGGAAAATATCAGAATATTAGTTGCGAACAACGAAGAGCACACATGAGGATGAATTGTCAGGTGAAAAAAAAAATATTGGTTCTAAAACACAGTACTACATACACCAACAGTTGAAAAACAAATCATAAAAGTGCTCAGGGGCCAAGGAGAAACAAAACCATCTTTATTGAAATATGGTTTAGTTCAGTTTAGATTTCGTAAGGACAAAACCACAACATTAAAGGAAGAAAAAGGGTTGAAGAGAGGAAAAAAAGAAAGAAAAGGAACACATCACGCCTTGTATATCCATCCATAACTATTGTTAACTTTTCTACCAAACTAACTCTTTCCTGAGGCAATTGCAGCCCGGACAAAATCCTCGCACTGTGTAAATCCGTGAGAGAACACGTCCTCCAAGGCCCCCATCACATCAAACGCCTCTTGCAAATCAGAGGCCGTGGTCATATCATCAAGCCATTCGAGCATCTCATCTGAGAACCCCACCATCTCTCTTATGTTCACCATTTTCTCTCTCATCACCACCTCCCACTTCTCCAACCCTGCTTCCTCCTTAGCCAGTGACCTCTTGTTCACCTTAAAAAACCTCTGTAGCTGCTCAATCAGCCCAGTGTAAACCAGCATAGGCAGAACGACTGTGAAGAGCTTGTCACTATCAGCAAGGTCACTTGATGAACTGTGCTTCTGTTGCATGTGCGCATGGTATATACCACGCTGGAGGAAACTTGGTCGGTACTGCACCCACTCTTCGTATGAGTTTGATAGAAGGGAGTTAACCATCATAAACTGGACCGTCTCTTCAGTTGGAGCAGCTGGAGAGGTGAGGCGGGACCCCGCCATTGGTGGGGAGGAGGTGGTAGATGAAGTAGAGTTGGAAAGGTAGGTGGATATTGTTTTAGCCATGGTGCGACGCTGTGGACAAGGACTTGGGTTTCCTTGGTCAAGAAGGTAGGAGGCCATTTGGACCATAAAGGGCAAGTAACGGGAGTTGCTCTCTCGGCCACCACCTCTGCTGTCGCTGTTGAAGGATGCACCGGTTGCAAACCGAGCCAGCATCTGAGAAAGAATGACAAAAGTACCACCCATTTTAAAAATTGACTCATAAGAAAACCAGTATGTTTTAATAAAATATTTCTTTCCATTGTTTATGTACATAATGCAAAATCCAAAAGATCCTTCATATGAAGGAAAATCGTCCATAGACCCACTTCTGTATCAACGTATCCTAAAAGGTCACTTGATGAACTGTGGGGGTTTTGAAAAATAAAACTGAGAGGTAAACAAACAGCCTTTCAATATTTGACGAGGATATCAGCAACACCAATCATTTTCCAAGGGGCATCAAGATTGGGTTTTGCAGATGTATATGGAGAAGTTGCCCTACTCAATTGCTGTAATATGTCTGTTAGCACTGGTATAACATCATTATACCCAAAAAGAACTGTAACAAATAAACAATCAAGAGAAGATACAAGTTTTGCATACCAGAACAATATCATATGTTAGAAGCCGAAGCCGGCTACCATCAGCACGACCCAATGCACTAAGGTTATCCCAGTACTGATCCACACACTGTGCATACTGTACCAGTGGTACCGCTGGACCTCTCAGGGGAAAAATACAATTGCACAATGTTTCATTATTCCTAAGTGCAGCCCCCTCCCACTCCTTTTTAGGGTTTTTGAGTGCAGCATCAGCCCTCTTTGCCTCCTGATGACACTGGAAATGGATTATGTTGAAGTGGCTGACAGTCGTGTAAACACAGTCACCACGTGTTGACCCAGTGCCGCCACCACTTCCAGTAGTATGCACACTTGTACCTAGATTTACTCTTTTGGCAAACGAGTAGACTCCAAGTATATCATTGGGACGTAAAGTGTATCCTTCACGGCAGACCATGCAAGCAAGACCATTGGTTTCTTCTTCCACATCATCAAGGCCCTCAATAACAGGTTGTGATACCAAAATTCGTTTCCCGCCATCAGATCCAAACTCTTCCCTCATCCCGAGCCCCTGAGATAAAAGAGTAGCAAGCATCAAGGAAATATAGCTTAATTTCTTGAAGAAGATTACTTAATTTTTTTTCTCCCTCTTTTATTATTATTCAGTAAGAGTGCTCATGTGTGTCTCTGCATAAGAGATGCCACATGCATCTTTGTACCATGCAGTACAAATCCTGCAGGACGATACCAACTGAAAGGTTATATGGTACTCTGATCTCAAAAAAAAAAAAGGAAAAGGAAAAGGACATCCTCGATATAAACACCATTAAGGCCACAAGCCAAAGAAAAAAGAGTGTCATGCACTCTCTAGGAAACACTTCAATTTGCCATCTGGAAAAATACACGCACACACACATGTATGCCCACTCACACACACGTACCTGGAGAAGCACTTCTCTCTTCTTAAGGGCACGCCGGCGCATCTCTTCCCTAGTGGCATGCCTCAACTCACCTATCTTCTGCCCTAAGAACCCATCTCCATTATCCTCTTTGTTTGCCAGAGTATCCAGCAGGTTTTCCGCCTTGGCCCCTATCTCCTTTTCCCCAACAACCCCCTCTAGAGCATGCAACAGCGGCAACAAACCCTCCTCATCTATACATTTCTGTGTGTCAAAATGCCCCTTAGACAAACCCCTCAGCAAGGACAAAATCAAGGGCACTGATGATAATCTCAGCCCAGTGACCCACTCTGCATTGTTCTTAAAGGACTCAAGCTTCGATTCAGTATCCCCGAAACTATCCCTCAAGTGCCGGACAGCAGCCACTGTGATTCCCTTTGCCAATATCATATTTTTCAATCCTTCCCCACAAGAGCTTGAATTCAGGGATTCAGAAACCCTAACAAAATTCTCAATAGCTGACCTCTGACATAAGGCTTGTTGACCGTCCTTCGGGTTATCAGCATACTCATTCTGCACCCGGTCGAATCCTGACCAATCATTCAAATATGGTTCAAAGTGCTGAATTAGGGCATCCATCGCTGAAGGCTCACCATATGTCAAGTAAGGTAGAATCCTTGCAACCATCTCATCATTTCTCAGTTGTTTATTTGATCTCTTCATGCCCACAGGGTGACAAAGCCTCTCCAAGAACATCAAAACAATCTTTCTGCTCTGTTCACCAACGCCAGCAGTTTCTTCAGTGCTGCTGGTGCTCACACTTTGGGTGATGCTTATATCACTTTCATTTGCTTCTATGGTTAGGCTCTCTACAATAAGTAGGATGCCCTCGGCAGATTCCATTGCATCTACAGAGAAGGCGCGGCGAGCTGTCTCCAGTAAGAGGCCCAAGGCACCCAAACGTAGAAGGGCACACCTGTTTTCATGGATTTTACAGCAGTAGCGTAGTAGGTTAAGCACTGAGCCCAGCTCTTCCTGGTTTGATCGCAGATCTTCATCACGCAACCGCTGTAATACATTAAGATAATAGAAATCAAAATACAGATGGAATTAAGCCAGGCTTCATTTCAAAGAGCACATTAGAAGTAACATTAGGAATAATATGTAAATTTGTTATCATGAGCCTTCCTTAGGAAGAGTAACATTAGGAATAATATATTTTTTTTTTTTGTAAAGGGAATAACATAAAGACGAGTACCTGAATCATGCTTAAAATAATCTCAAGGCCGCCACATTCCCTTACAGCACCGGCTATAGCAAACTCTACCTCAGGATCTTGTGACTCCTCCTTTTCCTCTTCTAGCTCCTTAATCATCGGCTCTGTTGCTTCACCATCTAGACCCTAATTAATATTAAAACACAAAATTGTCAGTCAAGTCTATTTTCCATAGTCTTGTTGAAATCTGTGTTAGGCTTATTGAGCATAACAGAACATACAAGTGCACTTCATTGCGTAAACAGGAAATTTGAAAGAGCCAACCTGAAGGCGATAGGTCACAGTCATAGGCAGGGAATCCCTCTGAGAGGATGTTGCTGCACCAGCGATAGCAGCCGCCAAGGTGCCATGTGATCCACTTTGGTGCTTCTTCCAGACCTGCTCATACACCTGAGAGATGCTGAGGTCAAGGGAAATTATATTTCCTGCCACAAGCAGCTCCATGCCATAATCATCCTCTACCAACCCCATCAGGTCTAGCTGGTGGCAGATCTTGTTTTTTACATCCCTCATCAGTGGGCCTATCTCAGCGCTGGAGTATGGATTCCTGGTCATTGACCCACGAATGAACTCCTCTTGCGTATGCGCTTTGTTTAGAACAAGAAGGTACACAGGTTCTGGTTTTGTCGGACATATCATGTTGCACAGTTGTTCCAGGATGAACTGCCAATGGGAGAAAACCATTAAAGATACATTTCATTGCACTAGTTGTGTTTTTTTTTTTTTTATGTTCTTTCTTTCTTCTTTCGCTTCTGTATTGTTTGAAATGAAGATCTAATGTGAAGAAAAGAATCTAACAAGATAATATTCATTTTCCTTACCAGAGAGGTTCGTCTTTTATGCTCTGTCGCATGCTTCTGAAGGCCAGCCACACAAGCACGTATGAACTGCCGCTTGTTGTCGGTACTCTCCAGTACAAGACCATCCAGTAGCTCCTTCAAGAGGCGATTACAATCGCTTATCAGCTTGGTCTTCTGTACCACCAGCCCTCGAATTATCAGGTATGCCTCTAGTACCTCCGAAAGTAGCTCATCCCGCATGAACCTGGCTCAACCATAGCACATTTGTTGCATGACAATTTTTATATATATGGTGTTTAAAATTTTCTTAAACTATACTGTACATTCATCAGGAATGGCCTATTGTAGTCGTTTTATATTTTTTGTTACTTAGCTTTTGCTCTGCATGTTCATTTTGAATCTTATAGTTGGATTCAGTGCTTAAGTGAATCAATTTCCTCTTTCTTTTAAGGTTAAGATAGCCTAAGAAGTGAGAAAACCATGAAAGAGTCAAAAGTGTGGTAAGATATCCTCTTAATTGGAGAAAGATCACAAAGGTGAAAATAAAAAAATTTGGAATGGAAACTGTAAAAGACAAACATTTCAATACCTGGCTCTAATGTTGGGCACCTCAAGAAACTTGTTAAGCAGCTCAATAAGCTTGTGAAGTATAAATCCCTGGGAGATATCAACTGCCAAGCTCCTTTCTTGCGACTCAACATTAGCTACCTCCTTCGTTATCAATGCACAGATTGTACGCAGACATCCCCGTACAGTCAGGAAAAGCCGAGCCACCTCCGGCTCAACCATACTGAAGAGCAGCTCAAAGTACTCAGCTGCACTCTCCCCCGCATCCAGAGTTGCCGGAAGCAAGCTTACAAGCAAGTTCAGGAGCTGGAACTGCCTGGCTGAACCAACTGGAAACAATAGATTTATAAGTGTGGATACTTCTGACCGGATTGACTGGGAGCAAGCACTCAGAATCAGCTCCGAGACCCACGAGCCAAGTGCGAATTTAGAGAAGTCACTCCTAGAGGCATGCCTTAAGGCACGCCTCTTCCACCTCAAACCATATTTCAGAGTCAGGTATTCAGATTTTTGAGTTGACTTCTGTACTGTGGGGCCTGCCTTGACCACCTGAGAGACCTTGTACTGGCGTCTGACAAAGTCAAGATAAGAAGCACCCCTTTCCCATTCTGAGTAGCTCAAAAGAGGGTCATCCTGACCACCCTTGCAGGACCCACTGTCAGAACTACTCTTCTCATTTCCTTCATAGACAGCTTTGTCGCTTCTTGGTTGCAAAACTGATGGCCTTGATTTCCCTTTGTCTTGATCTTTACCAGCAACTGAAGAGTCAGATCGTGGCGGTGTGCATGCTTGAGACACAATCCTTAAACAAGGAAGAATGATATTTTCAGAAATGGCTGGATGCTTTGCACCAACCTTAATCGAAGAAAACAGAATCTGAAAGGCAACACGGAGCCGGGACTCCCAGAACTCGTCTACCAGTGCACATGTTTCGGAGAGTAACAGCAGTTCCTCACGTGTGGCAGAGGCCACATCCATAGACCGATGATGTTCCAAACAGTACATGACCTTCTTCTTTATCAACCCATTCAACTCATTCACCGCCTCAGCATCACTCTCCGAGAAAGCTGAAATTACAGCCCGTGCAAGGATACGGGTTGCCCTTGGCCCGTGGTGGATGTTATTTTCAAACAACTCAGATAGAATACCAGAAGAGATCAGTTGCTTCTTACAGGTCGGATGCTTAGTAAGAACTTGTAAGAGCTCAAGGCACTGGGTGATAAATGTGGTCGCGCACCCATAGCAGTTGTTGGTGGATCTCGCATTTACATGTAGAGACTGAGCAGCAGGGCCCACATCGTCAGAGCTCTTTTGGTGTAGGTAGGTCATGAGCACACGCCTCAGACCTTGAAGGGTCTGCACACTCTTGCTAACTGAATCAAATGCAGCTTTGCATTTCTCACCATATAACACCCCTAATAAAGCTATTTTACGGTTGACCTTGCATGAGGGGCCTGGTAGAGATACCATCATTTGTTGCACCGTGTCCTTCTGTTGTGAATCCAACTCATGCTCACCAATACTGGAGACAAGCTTAACCAATGGTTTCTTAAACCCGAGTAGTTGCTGGTAACGCCGGTGTGCATTCTCAGACTCGGTCTCAATTGCTGCAAGCCCTTTTCTCATATCATCATCATTCTCCATGTTATCAAATGAGAAGCTCGGTTTTGCCATGAAGTGGAATTCAAACCGGCCATACTTGCTGTAACCGCACTCATTGCAGAGGAACGAGTCCAAGTTCTCATAGTTTATGTTGCGGCACTGCCTACATTGGTATGCATTTTCATGGCAATTGCTACAAATCCCATGCTTGTCTGTAACTGCCCGGCTGCACCTAGGGCACTGCAGTGACTCAAGAGAAGATGCTTGGAGGTTTTCATAGAAGGAATCAAGCTCAATCATGAGGTTGCATGCAGTGATAGGGATTGAGAACTCAACCTTCAGCTCGGTCTGATTGGCCGCCAGGTGGCAGCTTTTGGCTCGTTTCCAGAGTGACCAGTTGTTTTTCAGCTCTGACAAGTCAGCACCAGCACGGTTATTGTAGTACAGGTTCAGGACTTTGACTGATTTTGACTTACGTGCATCATGCACATTCATGGTCAGTGACTGAATCAAGAAGCATCCAGTGCATTTGACTATGATCCGGTTGTCAGTGTACTTAGTCTCAGATTTTATGGTTTCTAGCTTCATCCGGGTGTATGGTATATCTGGGCAACTACAGCTAACGCATGGCTCACTCTCAAGGTAGTACCCATCAAATTCCACCAGGGTACTTAAAGTGTTGTATATGCGTGAATTCGGATGGTTTGCTAAGAGCTCATTTTGGGAATGTAGGGTTTCATAAATGGAGGTTACCACCTCTGACGATAGACACCTACTCACAATCTCCCTCTCTTTCTCCTGTGTTTTACTGGCACCTGTACCAGTACATGTATTGGCAACAGCACCCTTGCCAAGTAGCCATGCCATGAGATCTGTATACTCAACAATATTTTGACCATACATCGGCAGATACCTCACCTTATGTAAAAGTGCCTTCAGAATTGTTTCCTTGAACGGGCCTCTGGCATGGTGCCACACACCATACAACACGCACTTGGCCTCATTGCGCACACTTGCAGAGCTCCATTCCAGTAAAAAGGTATCCACAAATTGTCTTAGAAGAGCCCCATCCTTTACAATGAACATATCTAACGCATGCTCCATGTCCACACATGATTTATCAGTGCTACTACCCTCTCCACCCTCCTCTCCCTTCTTTTTCTTCTTTGAATCCGACTTGCCAGCAGAGGGAACATCGACCATACCACAATCCACTTTTTGATTGGTGTGATTCAGTTCCTTACCACTGTAGAAGGCTAAGTTCAAGAGTTTAAGGGATTGAACAATTGACTCCTCTCCAAAATAGAATACACTGTTTGTCAAAAAAGGTAGGATGTCAGGATGCTTCAAGCAATACTTTTGCCAATTTTTTGGCCGAGATGCAGCCACCTCACACAGTGTGGTAAGACATTTAATGAGCTTGACGCTTCGTTCATATGGCACTGGGTTCTTAAAACCTCCAGATTTATTGATAATCTTGTACAGTTTTTTAACCTCCTGCGAGTACTGCCATGCATCTCTTATGCTGTAATAGTGAGTCTTGGATCCACATATATGGAGAAAAAGCCTTCGAGCGTAACGGCGCACAAAGGTGGTATTTGGATTGCTGATATAATTGCATAGCACATCCTGGTACCCCTCAAGTTTCAGATCCTTGCTACCAGCTGATATGGATAGTCTATTTGCTTTGTTATCCTTCTCAGTAGATTTATCATGCTTTTCAGGTCGGACCATGCTGTACACAAGGCGAAATGTGTTCTCCAACAGTAGCTTGTGATAATCGGCAAACAGATCCTTGGGGTGGGATTTTGCATACGAGTCAGAGAAGAAGGGGGAAAAGTTACCAGCAGGCAACTCCCGTCTGACAGTTAAGAGGGACCCACAACCAGGACCGGGTCCTGACCCATTTTCAGCACTACCAGACGAGGATTTGAACACTTGCACAAGCTGTTGCAATATGTCCAAGAGATAGTTCAAAAACTCCTGATTTCTTAGGTGGGAACAAGCCCGCACCAGTTGAGAGGTAAACTCTTCTTTTTCTAGCTCATCGCTGGATGGGGCTGAAGAGAAGGCAGAAACCTGGATGAAGCCTTTATCTTGTGAATCGGGTTTTGGCTGGGAGCCAGAACTGTCAGACCCAGAACCACTAGGCTGGTGCCAATTACGGAACATAAGGGTGAAGAACATGAAAACTAGGATAGCCACCTCCCCAAAAGGGGATCTAGCCCTAGCAGGAAATGGCCTACTCAAGTTAATCTCATTGAGCAACCACCTCACAAACTTCTCCAAATCTAGATATTCAGTTTTAACTCCATCCATGAAGGGTCCACCAACAGCCGATGACAGACGGTAAAATAGCTGCATGATGGGTATAGCCCGCAAGCCTGAGGTCACCTCCATCCACCCATTAAGCTCCTCTATCAAACCACGCAAGAGAAGAGAGTTGACCGCACGTTTTGAGGCAGATATAGAAACTACCCTCTGGTTTGCCAGCTCAGCAGCATCATTCATCTCCAGGACATGTATCGAGGAGGGGGCTGCTGGGGTGAGAGATGAATCACGTGCCCCCCTCTCGGTGGGGTCTGTGGTAGCCAGGCCCCGAACTGAACCTGGATCAGTCAACTCATCCAACGCGAAGTGGATCTCACTGCCGTCGCCTCCCATTGAGTCAAGTTCAATGGGTATTGCGGTCATTGCATGTTCCCGTGAGTGAGGTGGCGGGAGCTGGTCAGTATCAAGCACCTCATAGCATGTCTCGCATAAGTCAAAGTCAGGACAAACAGTACAGTGCCACCTGCGGCGAACAATTGGTACAGTTGAGCAGCCATCACAGCAGTACTGCACTGACGAGGTAGAGGGGTCTTCTTCAATCAGGATGTTGGTGTTTGCAGTTGAGCCTGCAGCATCAGATGGTGCAGGCTGCACTCGGCTCTCAGACATATCATCAGTGGGAGTGATCATGGTCTGCTTTGGGAATGGGACTTGAAGAAGCCTTGAGGATATAGCCAAGCTGAAAGCAAAATAATACTATTATAAATAAAAAAAATTTAAGGTCGGTTGGTAAAATGCCCACTAACAAATTATATTAATGCAGGAAAACTTTACAATGATGGCATAGATGAAGTCAATTAGGGATATGGAAATAGGGGTCATACTACACTAGCCTGTATGATGACACTCTTAGAAAGCACAAGCTGAATGTTGCATCAGCTATGCCAGTATCAAACTATATGAGCCCTAGTCATATGAACAAGCCAGTGTACTACTGAAATTGCAAATGTAGTCGAGGACAATCCTTCGGCAAGTTGATTGTAGGACCACTTTGAAGCTAAGACAGGACAAATGGAAGACCAATTTCATATGTGAAGGAAAAGTGGCTTTAATAGGTCAAGTTGGTGCAATTCAGAAATTACGGGAACCGGGACCATTCTTCTTTGGTTTGGTGAAGTGACCTGGTGCTGTTTCATATTAAATAATTGCCAAGGCTATAACTACCTTTTAAATACAAAAGTATTATGTCAAACATGTTACTACAAAATGCCTCTAGATAGGCGTGAGTTTCAGCATATGACAGTTTACCTGCTAGAGGTCTGAACAGCTTCATAAGGTGCAAAAAGTAGCTTCTTGAGAAGAGCAACAGCCGGGGCAACGGCAAGTATAGTTGATTCATCCTCTGCAATTGAGGCAAGACATTCAGCATAGCTGTATATCAGATCCACACAAGGTACCACAAGGCTGTTTATGGTCTGTGTGTCTGGCCTTTCCAGGTTCAAGATACCCCAAAATATCTCCATCAGCCCGTCGACCACTTCTGAACCTATATATCATCACAACATTGTACAAAATGATAATTATTGATCTGCATTTTTCTGCAATTTGTATGCCATTATAATATTAGACTGGCCAAATTCAAAACAAACAGACAGTATAGAGTTTGTTTGCATAGTATATATTCAACATTAATGTTTACGAGATTGTACTAGAAACTTTGTTTTTGTGAGCTAAAATGATTATTTACCAGCATTGATACAATCTGGTTAAACATATAAACTTGAACCAAAACAAAAACATGATAATACATTAATTTAAAGCATAGGGAGAAGATATTTGATATCATTATATACATTTTATATGCATACAAAACACAAACCATATTTCAATTTTATGTCAATTTTGGAAAAGCATATAGTTAATTTTACTCCTTAACAAAAGAGGCTACCATTAGTTTGGAGAAAAGCAGCCATATTAGATTTCCTACTCAAGGCAATTTTGGAAACAGCCTGAATCTGTGCAATGAACTCCTTTATAACCCATGAAGATGCAGCACCCCCAACACCTATTCTTGAACTGATCAAGGGAAATGACTTTATCACCCCTAATAGCCTTAAGCTGTCTTTCACCTGAATAAAATAATAAAATTTCATATGCACAAAGATAATAATAATAAGACAAGGAATATTATATTTTGTGTTCATATGCCATGTCAGCCAGACTCTCTACAGTGAAAATAGGCATTAAACCGGTTCCTGCGAGAGTGATTGATGCACACAGAAATACTGGGTACAGACCAAGAAGAGTAAGGGTAAGGCAAGTGAACAGATCAAGAGACATGACCGGATATAACAACAGAAACATGCTCCACAGCTGAGACATATATGACACGTTTATATTTTGGACAGAAAATACAGGTAAAAGATGCCAACAAAAGCTATTTAAAAAATTCAAAAAGCACTTGACATAAACATACCTGATAATATGTCTCCCTCTTAGGAAAAATAGCCTGAAGAACACGACAAGCAGAAAACTGGAGAAGTGGCTCATGGTCACTCTGAAACACAATCTCCAGTAAACCACCACACCTCAACTTTTTTACCTCCATCAAATCTACATCATTCAGATGGGGTCCACACAGAAAGTATACCCTCGCCAGCATCTTCAATGCATCCGCCAACACCTGCTCCTGAGTTGAGGAAGCTCCGGTCATCAGATGCCTTTTCCCACTCTGTGCCCCCGTTCGCGCACAGGCCTCTAAGTTCAGAACCTCATCCATCTTCTCCTTCCACCCAAAATCATCCTTTGCGCGCCCATATATTTCTAAGCAGTCGAGGCGGGAGGTCGAGAGCCTGTCATGTGTGGGACCCACAGCAATGGTGAACTCTTCATCAGCCAAGAGGGACTCAGCTGCTGTGAAGGGGATATCATACCATGACCTGATGCCCTCGTCAAACTTGATAGTGCGATGGAAAAGAGAGACCTCAGATGGGATGTGGCTCACCGATGTGTTACCCACGTGGATACGGCAACCCACCATCACAATGTCTGGGTTGGGGTTAGAAACAGTCACCTACATACCACAATACAGATAATTATGAGATTCAAGTGTTATCAAAGACTTTTGATGTCAAGAAATTAAATAACAGAATATGAAGTGCCAAACAGCACTGGTACTTTGCCAAATACTGATTGTATGATGATTTCTCATACTCTTAAATTCTGTTTATGCAGTTTCTTTGTTCCTGTTAGGTGTACTTTAACTGGAAATAACATATCTCACTTGTGTTGGAGAAAATGCAGCTCAAAATGAAAAATCAATCAGCCATTGTATATATCACCTTAAATCCAGAAGATGTCGGGCCCTCTAAATATCCATCTTCTGATGCCAGCCTCTGCTTGATGCTCTCAGAGTCTCCTCCCTTGTAGGCATCACTGCTCAGCTTCACGTCTCCAGTGATGCAGACTGTTTTCTCAAAGAAATCAAGAGGGAACTCCGGGTTGGCACCTGCGTATGCCTTGTTGCTTAGAATGCTTGGTCCCAGCTTCTTCTTCTGCTCTACAGTTGTTCCACCCCTCCCAGTATTGTCAACTGTGTCAGTTAACAAATTTTGAATTCATTAACTTAACAATTTACATGAACAAAAACTAACATAAAAATATGCTTTAGATTTTTAAAGTTTTTGTTCCAATTTCTTATGTCCTTCAGCAAGCTCACGAGAATCTTCAAGAGAATATACCATGTTGACAAACCTTAAGGTGTAATACTTGATGACAGGAAAAGTTGTGCCATAGAAAAAGTGTACATGTTATATCATGAGGTGAACTGGCTGATAAATCAGAAGGCATATATCACGCATGTAAAAAAGAACACCAGTAAGATGCTTAGGATGAGACTTCAACACAAATTCTTTCAGAATATTTAAAAAATACCTACCTGAAGTGTCATTATAAGAGAAGATATGCAAACTCCCATCATCATACAAAATGAGACAATTAGTCTTATCCTTCGACAAGGGCTTATACGCTGCCACACCAACCATAGTTGCAGAGTTTGACCCCATACTATGCTTCATGTTCTGTGCAGTCAGTTCATGAGGACCCAACACAACAGTGAGAATCACGTTCGACTTGAAACCCAACTGGCAAGAAAAAATACCAGTACCAGCTATCAGCTCTCTCCAGTGATGCAACTCAACTGGTTTAACCTTTCCATCGAGTTCTTCATTAACGTATGAAACCTCGGAAAGGATTTTCGAGTCAGGGTCTAAACGACCCAGCAGAGTTGTGCCATCCTGATATGCCAGCAAGAGAAGCCGGTAAGTAGATGAAAAATAGAGAGATACCCCTCGGCTCTGAATTCCTTTACCTTCCACTGGAATCACATCTGTCAATGTCCTTGCACCGACATCCCCTTCCATGGATACCTCGAACTTGTACAGAACCCCAGCCTCAGATAGAACAAGAAGGACAATCTTACCCATTGAGGCTGGTAGAAGGGCAGCATCGACTATGAGATCGTTTTCCAGATTGAAATAGTGCACAGGGCTAATGTTATCCTGAGATAGGTCATAAATTTTCACAAACTTGTTGGAAGCAACCATGAGCTGTACCTGTGAGCCTGGAACCCATTCAACTTTGCGCACATAGGCCCCATCCATCAGAGCCAACTCAATCGCCAGCCTGTCTGTCACCTCTCCCCGGCTATTGACTGTCAGAACCTGACACTCTTCAAAACCGGCAACAGCTAGATAACTCTCCACCAAGGGGTTGAACATCAAGTGCACTATCTCAAACCGAACCATGTTTTTCGAAAGAGGTTTTACGTTGGTTTTATCTGCTGTCACTGGTGTTACTGTTGGTTGACCAATGAGCTGGCCTATATCAAATATTGCAACCCTGTCCCCTTCTCCAACAGCTAACTTTCCTCTGACACTGATGCTCAGTAAGGACTTTGCAAGGGACCCACTAGACAGGTGCAACTTCAGTTCCCGAGAGTTAGGATAGTCAGCCTTTATTTTAAGATCCAATGACCCGCTTTTGAAAGCCTTCTTGAGCTGGAACAAATCAGTTGTGTAATTAACCCTCTTTTCAGCTCCCAAAATTACTCTTTGTCCTTTAAATGGTTGTCTTCTCTCCGGGAGGTCACACCAGGAAGCAACTTATTGCAAATCTTCACAATCTGGCTCTCTACTCCCAGTTCATGTAGAATTCCCGGTAACTCATCTTGCAATTCCTTTGGGACCGATAGCTTGAACGAACAGTCAGCTGCATCGCAGGTCACCTCATCATCCAAATCAGAGCAGCTGTCTGCCACTGGATCGACCTCATCCTGGTAGGGAACAAAGGTCTGAAACCCAGTTGCATTACCTGCTGCCAACGCAGTGGATCCGCCATGGCCAGTAAATTTGCGAGGCTTCAGGCATTGACAGCTGCTCCCACGGACCCCACCGGCTCCACAATCACAGAAAAACCGGCTTGATCGAGAATACACCACACGATGGCCCCTGTGGCAAACTCGGGCACACACAGAGCAGCATCCTTTGGAGACAGTGAGGTCACATGTGTAACAGAAGTACCAGTGCTGTTCCATAAAGTTGCTGCCACTAGAGGTGAAGGTGCAAACTTTAGAAGCTAAGACACGCTCGCTATTCATGTCTTCCTCCTCATGGTCTCGGTCAACGCTTGCCAGTTCACCGTCAGTTGTGCCATCATCTTCGTCCTCCTCGCCAGATGACGTGATGTCCACCTGTTTCAGTAGCACAGAACCTGAGGCAAGCGGCAGGTTGTCTGTGTTCTTGCTGGAACTGCTGAGCTGCTTGGTTGATAGCATGCATCCAGATGCAACACTGCCCGTGGAAGAGATCTTGGAGGAGACCTTCCTCAGGAAGGCCTTGTTTGGCCCAGCACTCTGACCAATCACCGCCTCAAAAAACATGAAGAGAAACTTCAAACCAGCAAGAAGGCCCTCTTTCTCGACCATTTTCACCATTAATTTCAGTGTGCTTTCTAATAATAACTTCATCGAGCCTGATTCAGAACTCAAAAGCTTGACCAGGAAGCTGAAGTATGGCTCAGCGGTTTGGAGGTCCCGTTGCAAGAAAGCCGTATCAAGAAGTGCCAGCATGGATTCACCTAGATGAGTCTGTAACTCAGGGGCCCCTGTCTCAGTCAGAGGTGATATGAGGTGCATCAGAAAGTCTACTGTCAAATCTCTGACAGATACGGCAACAGCACCAGTACTGAGTAGCCGGGCTTTCAACCAATGTGATAATAAACCAGTATCCATGTCAAGGAATCTCTTCCGTAGTTTCTCTTTCAGAGTTGAGCACACACCCCCGGCTAATACATCAACAAGCAAGCCAATGACCTTCAGGTTGACTGCTTCGGACTCGCATTCGTCAAGAGCAATGAACAAGGCCAATAAGTCGGCACGACAATAACCGAACAATGAGTCTGCCTCCTGCAATCTGCTGTCATCGCAACCAAGATAGAACTTGAAGACCTGGATTTTTGAACTGTCCTTTCTGAGTACCTCTATGGAGTCGGCCACTTTGCTGATAAGCATCTCTCTTATTTCACAGCCAAGCCCCTTTTCAGAAGTGATGCGTGTCAAAAACTCCTCTAATTGCTTCAGGACAAAGAGACTCATGTACCCCTCGAGATGTTTTCTATCACTAATTAAACTATTAAACACCGCATCGCACTTCTGTGAGAGAGAGCCAAAAATTCGGTCACTTTTCACAGCCATCACCAACCGCAGAACCCGGCAAGTGACACTGGCCTCCAGTTCGAACTCCTTTTTCTCTCCCATGACCTTCAGGATACCATCGATTGCACCAATCACCTCTTTTATGACAAGAATGCATGAGAGAAGAGTGCCATTGCAAGAGTCAGGATAAACTGGAAAGCCGTGAAACAAACATCCAGATAGAGAATAAGCACCAATTTTACCTGGACCCAACTTGGTGCTTATTCCATCCAGCTTGTGTAGCAAACCATATATGGTCTCAAGCCTCGAGAGGTCAAAACCAACCATGCCAAGAAAGAGATCTTGCTTCAGCTCGTCGAATGATGTATGCTTGAGCAGAAGAACAGGACAGAACTGATCCCCAGATGGGGAACTAGCTTGATCCAAGAAAGAAAGAAAAGCATGTTGCGTGATACGAAGATAGGTCTCAAGAATACATGCTAGATCATGTACAAAGTCACCTGCCTGCTTTTCATCGAGGTACTTTACCATGCTCTCTCCAAAATCATAGAAAGACCCGGCCGCAAGCAGGTCCGGCCGAGAGAAGCTATCAAGACCCGCGTTAACGACAGAGAGAAGGAGAGAGAGACCAGAGCTTCTCCTCAGAAAGTCCCAATTGTCTACTTGAGCCGAATTGAGCCGAATCTCAGCGTGCATATGATTGAGAGCACTGACTATGGCCAAAGGAGGAATTTGTTCCCCAGAAGAGGCACCACTATCTCTGGCCAAACTTAGTGAGAACGAGAGAAAAACACTAATATCTGAGAAATTGAGCTTATCTGCATCAAGGCCCTCAAATGCGTGCTTTGTACTGGGTTCAATGGCCAACAGAGTGTTCCAAAATAGCATAAACAGGTACCTCTCCACTATGAAAAGGTCAGGCGACTCGGCTCTTTGCCCTTTCCAAAAACCCAGAATAGTTGAAACAGTACCAATCATGTCCGGTAAGTCGAGACCCAAATTTTGCAATTGCAAACCATCTGGACAGAAGGCTGCATGAAGTGGTGCCACATCAATTAGCCGTGGAAGCAAGCTGCTAGTAACAGGGGACTCCCTGATAGTGTCTCCAAACATGGCCACCAAAACTGATGCCACAAGTGATGGTAGGTGGTCATGCATGTAACTGGAACTACCTTCAGGTCTGATGGGAATCTCCCTCACCTTTGATCTGAATCGAGTGAGCAACCATATGGGGCAGCCGGATGGGTATAAAAGCATGTGTCGGAGGAGGAGGAAGACCCGTGAAACCAACAAGCCCCAAACAGATAGCCCGGTTGCAGGAGGTGGTGTTGCAGCCATCCTTTTCAGTGTAGAAAAGACCCGACCCACTAGAGCTTCTTTATCAGCCTGACTTGAAAGGTGGAATGCCATGAGAAGCATCTCCAGATGAAATGCACAAGGTAGCGCAACAGCCAAGTCATTTGACTCGGTTAGAATGGCATTATTAACCTTGCCAAGTAGGAAGTCCAGATATCCTCCAAAGAGGCCAAATCGGAAATTGGTACTAGCCCCCAGATCATCACCAGAAACTAAACAATGTGCAACCAGGGCTAATGTGTAATGATTGTACACAAAAGCACCATTTTCTACCAGCAAGACTTGGTGAACCAAGTGTTCCTTTAGGGAAAGAGGAATTTCGCGACAAACCATCAGAGCATGCAAGAGGTCAAAGCAGAGCTCGTTGAGAGAACTTTGTAAAGGTTCCAAGATTCTCTCAGCACAAGAAGAATTCTGACAGCTTAGCAAGGAAAGAAGTTGGTTGATATGCTCCGAACTAACCTTTAGACATGCATCCTCGTGAACCTTGCAGTCCCACCCAGGCAAGAAGACATATGTTTTGAGAAAGCTTACTAACTCAGCCACAACTTGGATGGGCGAACAAGAAACAATAGTGTTGTCGCCCGTACCAGGCCCCGGAACAGGCTTTTCTGAGGCATCAGATGCGCCAGCAGGCCGACTTGCCTCTGCAAAAAGATCCCCAAAAATGGCCTCATCATCATGGCTGACCACACTTTCGGTATCTGAAACTGCAGAAGTTTTGGAGCAAGCAATGCGTGGTTTGTCAGTCAGTGCAACTGATTTTACTGCAAGTGAGTGAAGGAATAACACCAGATGTATTAAATCATCCATCCATTGCTCAGAGGGGGGGAAAACCAGCCTTCGACACTCCTCATAAGTTCGCTTTCCTAGGAGAGAGACCTTTTCAGATCGTACAAGGCATGATGGAGCATCAGAAACAGTGCCCAAATCACATATAGTCTCAGCTCCCTCAGACCGAGACACCCACCAGCCAGCTGATATAAATTTTAACAGATACTGCACAATCCGAGGAGAGCAAACAAGTGGGGCTCGCAATGATGGGCTCAACCTCTCATGCTGCAAAGAATTTACACTCAGAATTTCAAGCATCGATGCGACCAAGCACGCCTCGATTGTACAGTACACGTCACCAGCCTGAAATGCAACCCGCACAAACTGAAAGAACTCGTCTACTGTCTTAAGCAAGACAGAACTGAGGACATCCCCATATAATGCAGAGTCAACAGTACCGAAATCGATAATCAGCTTGAGCACAGCTGGTACCGAATCGACAAAACTTGCAACCAAATGCAGCAATTCAATGTCACCACTGTCAGGTGGGAACTCTACAGCCAAGGCTTTTAGTAATTTTAGAAGCTTAAGGCAATGAGAGAGTCTAGGCACGATGTTGGTCTCTTCTGGCTTTTCGGAAAAGACTGGTGGTTGGAGGAGATATTTGCACAGTGAAAGGAGGCGTGCTGCATACATGAGGTGGATGAGTGCCAGGTGGCGTGCTGCTGACGTTATCAGGTTTGAGGATGCATTGAGTGTTGGTTGATTGGAGGTGAAGATTGGTTGTGAGAATTCAGATGAGAGGGTATTCAGGAGGCTTGTGGAGGAGGTTTTGTTTTCCTTCAAGCAGTTTAATTCTGTTGCAAAAAGAATAACATGTAAGCAAGGGCTGCACTCTCAGAGTTGGCTGGTACAGTTTCTGACAAACTTGCCTTAATAATACTCCAATTATGCATTAAGTGTTACTTAAGACACAGCGGCCTAATTAATCCTTGACTCTGTTCAGGGAAATTGCTTACCATCAACCCAAAAAAAAAAAAAAAGAATGGGAAGAAAATTATCAACATTGGCCCAGTAGTGGTAACATAACAATCTATGGTTCAACCTAACTGAATTGAGTTTATATGGACTTGCTTCTTTTTTTTCCTCTTTCTTGTTGCACGGTTGTGGTTGTGTTTATGTTTCTTGTGTGTGTGCGCGTGTGTGTGTGGAGGGGGAGACCAAATTGAGAAAGAATATATTTTGGTGTATTATGTACTGCTGAAAGTACTTCTCTCAAAAGATAAGATGGCGAGCATCACCTGATAGATAGCAAATATTGGCCAAGTCTGAGGCGGACGATGTGATAGGAATGGATGAGAGCCTCTCAACCACTAGGCTTATCGGTTTCATATCATGAATATCAAGCAACTCCAAACTTCCATTACCAAGAGAGATATCCAAGAATTGTACAGCACGGTCCTAACATGAAACATCGGTAAGAGAAGATATATATGAACATTGAATTTATGTTCATGTAACTATACATGTATTACATGATACACAGTCTTCCTATCAAGTCTATGTTCATGCATAACAGCTAGAGATGGACAGTATGTAAATATTCCCCAAGGACCTAGCTCAGCCCCTCCAACCCTTCTCCCATGGGACCTCCAACAACTCTTTTTTATGTATCCCAAAACAAACAGAATATTTGAAGAATAGAAGTAAAATAGTAAATGTTTATATAATATCTCTTTTCCTGATCTCTTTCGCTTTCCTAAGTTGTGAAGTGCTAAAATGTATTTCTTCTCTGACCATAAGCTACTAAGATCATTACACATAATAAATCCTAGATATCCATTTCACTGATCTCTGTTATTGAGGATCTCAATTTTGGCTAATAGCATTACTTCTTCCATAATATAGCAAATTTTCTTCTTTTTTTTAGTATTCATGGTTTTGACTATGATTTCATTTAATATACTTTCTCAAGTATTATGATACTCATCTGGAAGTCCGAGACTACTAATGATATGCTTTTGAATTGTCGGATGATAGGTCAGTTCAGTATTATTTATTTTCAAGGGACAAAAACTAGCTCCACCCCTACATATAACCATGGTGGAGGATGATATGCATTGAACTCAATAAAATTCATTCGACAGAGTGAACTAGCAGATTTGACAGCAGTTAATAACCATTATGAAGTGTACCTGCAAACTGAAGTCATCTCCATTGTAGGAAGATTTCTCAAGAAGTTGCATACAGAACTCCAATGCCTTCCCTATTATTGCTATAACCAATGGTTCGACCAGCTCCACTGAAAGGGAAAAGAAAAATAATAAACAATAATATTACAATAGTAATGAGGATGTGATGGAGTTTAAAAAACATAATATAGAGTAAGGACTTGTGTGGTTTTCCCTCAATAATGAACTAGAATCTGGATAACTAAATATAGAGTGTGCGTGGAACTATGGTATCTTATATAAAGTCGATTGCGGAAATGATCAACATTTAGCAAAACTTCGTGGAAACTAGAATATGCATGAAGCATGTCCTGTGATCAGTAAAGATTAATTAAGACCTCCATATGGATTTACTTTGTTAAATAAGACTTCAACTATAACCTACTGAGCAGACAAGAAACAAATCCAGATTCCAGATACTTCTCTGCTGCTAGAAATCATAATCAACAAAGCTGATCTGAGTCAGGATATTTGGTTCTAACGTCATAAAAATGAATATTAAGATCGGAATAGTAACAAACCTGGACTGGAGAGTGCAGCCAAGACAACAGCTCGTACAGCTATGACAAGAGAATCGACCTGATCTCCAGTCCAACTCTCGAAGCCTGCTCTACCATCTTCTGTGGAGATTCCAGATTGTAGTATGACGAGAAGTCGCTCCAAACCGAGGCGAGCTGACACGGACCTCAGATCGTCGGCGCGGATCCGCCTCTCGTCTAGTAGGATCTCAAAGAGTCTGGCGATTTCCGCCATGGACCCCGGCGAATAAGAACGCCTGAACTCTATACAGAGGAAGATACGAGAAGTGAGGGTTTAGGAGATACACAGAGAGGCGAGGGAGGGAGGGAGGGAGAGAGAGGAAAGAAGAAATCGTAGATAATTTACCTATACGGGGGGTGATAAAAACACTCGTATGTCGGTTGTTTAGAATATAACCGAGAGCAATCGTTTTACTGACCTGGTTGATGCCGAACTCATATCACTTAATTACTCGAAACTTTAGTTAGATCCGGACCATTCGATCTGCTTTGATACGATTCTAATCGCACGGTCCGGATTCAAAATTGAAATTTGAGTTCCCTTGGACAATCCGGGCTCGATTGAACTTTGTGCGATTATTACATTACTTTTAGAGAAAAGGTTATGATACCCAGAGACTCGTCCCCGGATTATCCCCAAACTACTTTCTAACACCTTTTAACTGTCGGACTCCAACGACTTCTAACGACCTTTCTTTTTAATAAAACTTCCCGATCTGATCTTCTCTCCGTTTTGTTCAAAATAAATTCCCGATCTGATCTTCTCCCTCTGCAAAAACGAAAATTCTGATCTCTCCTCCCGATCTCTCTGCTCCCTTCGCTTTGCTCTCTCCCCTCTCCTCTCCTCTCAACTCCGCTCTCTTCAACAGCTTCGATCTCTCTCTTTCCCGATTATCTTCTTGGATTAGTGTGTGATCTTCAGTCGCTGCTCTTCTCTGATTAGCCTCCGATCTTCAATCGTGGCTCTCTCAGTAACCTAGATGCATCGTTTCTTTATCGACAAATCCATTTTCTCTCTCCTTAATTAACGAAACACACATCACGCTGAGTCCAGAAGTCTCTTATTTCATTGATATGTTTGATCGTGTTCTTAAGGAGGAGTTTTCTGAGAACAATGTCCGGCCCTGGAAGTAAGAATTTTCATTTTTTTTTTCTTTTCACTTCAGATTATTAATTTCGACTTAATTGAGTTGCGATTTTCTCTTTGTTTTGGAAATAACAGTGCATCTTTCTAATTCAAGCATTTGCAGTTTAATTCGAGTTGAGATTTCTCTTTGTTGGAGGAGTCGTCGGGAAGGCGCGTGTGGCTATGCTTGACCTGAACGGCACTTGGAAGAACACTCGCGATCTCGAAAAATGAAGAGGATATGGACATGGCGGAAGAGTCCTGAATTCTGAACGGTTGTGCTATGTGCTGTTATGGAGGCTGGTACTAATCCGGTACCAACTTCTACAATTTCGTTACCGATTCTTAGTCTCTCTGTAGTTGTAATTGAATTGTGCTATGTGCTGTTATGGAGGCTGGTACAATTTCGTTACCGATTCTTAGTTCTCAAATTAGTTAAATCATATATTTCTAAATAAGCCTCTGATTTTATAAGTGATGTGATTATCACGTGATTTTAAAAATGATGTGATTATCACTGGTTGCTCCCTGTCAATTTGAGGAATCTGGTGTTTTGACTATTTTTATGATAATCGATGCTTTTACTGTTGTCTTGCTTGTTATTTGATAAGGGACTAAACCGTAATTTCTGACTTTTGAGGGGGGAAGCAATAAAATGATGTGGATACATCTATGCCGTACTGGCACAGAAAGCTGAGCCCGATCAGTCAGGCGTGCTTAGGAGGGCCGAAGAGGACTTAGAGAGATTAAAGGTTGAGATAATGCACCAGATCAAGGCCTATGAACGGGACAATTTGTCAGGTTTGGTTGTTGTACAGCTGACCATGGATCACAACACTGATGTCTATCGGGTAACAATGGAATTGTTTAAGCAGGCATATATGATTTGCAATGGGTTTTTTGGTCCTTCATTTGCATAATCTTATACTAGAAATGCAATTACTGTGCAAGTGTCTTTCTCAGGTATCACACAGTATACTAGTAGGTATATATGATGAGATATATAATGCAATTATCATCATCATTTTTGGAACAGAGCCTACTTTTTATATGGATTTCTTGCATGTTAAAAATTTAACATGTCAGACATGCAAATATGTGTGTGTTTGTGTGTTAGCATGTGTGCGCACGATACACATGTTTATCCAAGAGTGTTGTTTACATATACATCACATATAAGCTTATTATAGATCTTTTCTCTCTTTTAAATTTTTTAAGCTTATTTTATTTGACTGGTAAGATTTAACAGCATCATGCCAGTCATAAATATAAGCTAAGGAAGGGGAATACAGGATATGTACAACAGTTTACAGTATTCACTTTGTACTCGTAAACAGCATTAGACATGATGTATTAGACAGTTTTTACTATGATTCACTTGGGTTACAGTATTCACTTTAGTTTGCAGGATATGTGCAATTTTACATGATACATATAACAATTTTACAGGATACATAGTACATTTTTACAGGATACATATAACAGTTTTGCAGGATACATATACCAATTATTAATATTTATATATGGATCTATATCATGTAAAATAAGCCTTAAATACTGTAAATTTAGCAGATGCAAATTATGTATTATACAATTTTTACTATGAGTTACAGTATTAACTTTAGTTTACAGGATATATGCAATTTTATATGATACATAGTACATTTTTACATGATACATATAACAATTTTGCAGGATACATATACCAATTATTAATATTTATATATGGATCTATATCATGTAAAATAAGTTTTAAATACTGTAAATTTAGCATATGCAAATTATGTATTAGACAATTTTTACTATTATTCACTTGAGTTACAGTATTCACTTTAGTTTACAACTTATGTGCAATTTTACATGATACATATAATAATTTTACAGGATAAATAGTACATTTTTACATGATACTTATAACAATTTTGCATGATACATATACCAATTATTAATATTTATATATGGATCTATATCATGTAAAATAAGCCTTAAATACTGTAAATTTAGCAGATGCAAATTATGTATTAGACAGTTTTTACTATTATTCACTTGGGTTACAGTATTCATTTTAGTTTACAACTTATGTGCAATTTTACAGGATACATATAACAATTTTACAGGATATATAGTACATTTTTACATTATACGTATAATAATTTTGCAGGATACATATACCAATTATTAATATTTATATATGGATCTATATTATGTAAAATAAGTCTTAAATACTGTAAATTTAGCACATGCAAATTATGTATTAGATAGTTTTTATTGTGATTCACTTTGGTTACAGTATTCTTTTGCTGTGATTCACTTTTAGTTTACAGGTTTTATGCAATTTTACATGATAAATTTCACAGGATACATCAACAATTTCAGGATACATAGGACAATTTTACAGGGTACATATAACAATTATTAATATTTATATATGGATCTATATCATGTAAAATAAGCCTTCAATACTATCAAATTAGCAGATGCAAATTATGTATTAGACAGTTTTTACTGTGATTCAATTTGGTTACAGTATTCTTTTACTGTGATTCACTTTTAGTTTACAGCTTATGTGCAATTTTACATGGTAAATTTCACATGATACATCAACAATTTTGCAGGATATATATAACAATTTTACAGTATGTTGCTTTGATTGTTTGCATCTGCTAATAGTTCATAACTCTAATTTTTAACTTTGCTTATTTTTTTTTTTTTTTGCAAGATGATATATCGAAAGAACGTGTGGTTCTAGCTATGAAACTTCTCACTCATCCGAATAATGTGCACCAGAGAGTTATGAAGTGGTTATGAAGTGAAGAAGCCATGTTTGTATTGATGTATTAGCCATGTTTTTTTATTGAAGTTTTGTTTGTGCTTGTGAACAATTATCAGTGGTAACAATATGGGTGGTAACAGTTATGGGTGGTGACATCTTACAGTTGTTGTTTTTGAACAGTTGTTAGTTATAGTTTATGATTTTAAACAGTTAATTTTGTGATTAATGAAATTTTATAACTTGTATATGTTATTTGAATACTATTTTACAGTATTGAAGTTTTGCTGTTAACATATGTCAGTTTTATAGTTTGTATCTGCTAATTTTACAGTATGTAAGTCTTATTTTACATGATATAAATCGATATATAAATATTAATAATTGAAGAAAAAAATTACGTAAAAAAGAAAAATAGAAAAAAAAATTTTAAATTTTAATATCGAAAAAAAAATTAATTTTGATGCAAAAAAAATTATTTTGCACAATTTTAAGTGTTATTTGTAAATAACTACAAGTTTGAAAAGTGGTTTGTTTTTGAAACCTTCTAGAAGCCGTCAGTTTTTCAAGTACAGCCGGAAGTACAGTGTTTTTGTAAGTTGCTAACTGTTTGCAACTAACTTGGGGACCACTTCCAACTAACTTGGATTGTTAGACTTTTAAACTTCTTATTATACATGATTTGTTGTTGAAATTACAGTATTGGTTATAGAGTTTTACAGTATTCGCGTAAGTCAAATGACAGTTTTTTTGGGAAAAAACTGGGGATAGAAGCTTGAGGACAATTAGTCGGATCCTTACTTTTAAGAGTATGAGCTAAATTTCGTGAAGAAGTTTAATTATAATAATAGAATTTTCTTGCGATTATTACATTACTTTTAAACTATTAATTAAATTCTTGATCAATCAATCGTGTACTTGAAAACTTTATTTTCATACTTATTTTGTATGAAATCAAAAAGTTGAAATTTGTTGAGAAGAAAAATGTTCCAAAAATAGTTTGTTTTTAACTTCGTGATCCTATACGAAATAACTTTATAAATTAAGTTCGCAAACCTTCTTAACTAGCTTAAACTAAAATTTATTTTATTTTTTTATTTGCCACTACTTAAATAAGGAATCATAATAGAATGAAAAGACAACCATATCAAAAAAAATCTTTCTTTTAAATGTCAAAAATTTGAAATAAGAAAATAATAATTAGAGAATGAATGATTAGATGTTAGAAAAAATATAAAAAAGATAGATGTCATTGATTTTTAAGGATGACTTTAGTGTCCTAAAATATCACATACTCTCTCTTGTATTTTACTTTAAACTATATAGTAGAAAATCATGTATAAATATGAAAATTTTGAAAATAATAAAATACAATATGAGTGCATCCGCTCTTGGTCTCTGTAACGGTCCACGAATTACATAACCAAATTGTCTCGGTAAAATACCCACTTCGACAAGAATTCAGAATTTCAAGTCCAATAGGATACTGATAATGTAGAATGAGATCTAAGTCGTCTGTTTAATCTGACATAAATCTCAAAACGGACATATGTATTTTAAAAAGACTCCACATAATTTTGACTCGACAAGAATTACTTCATTTCTTGCGATGCTGCAGCTGCAGCAGAAGTATACTCAATTATTCGAACAGAATTCAGATCTAGTACAGTGGCCGACCGTGTGAAATGAGATTTGAGGCATCTATTTTATCTTTTATCTGACACGAATCAAACAAACCTCCGTGTACTCCAAGTTCCCAGATACTCCGCTGGAAATGTTATACTCTTTGCGGTACCGCAGAATAATCACTCCTGGTCCTAGCACAGCGCACGCGGTAAAGTCGGACCTTTTCTTAAGAGGACTTTTGTCTTGTTCTTTTTCTTAATTAACTTATAAGTCGCTTGCAGAGCGGATTAAAATAGTCCATTTAAGAGCATCTCAAACCATTTCAGCAAACATTTAGTAATTAATTTGGGTTACGTTACTGAATTTAGCAATTAAAGTGATTCATAATTTCTAAATTACTCCATCCCAGAAATTTAATTAGAATTGCTAATTTAATTAGAGTTGTTTTTAAAGCAAACTTGTTAATTTAAAAATTGTGGTACATCCAGCAATTATATTAGCAATTAACATATCAGATTAGCAATTTAAAAGAAATCACCGTTGTAGATGCTCTAAAGAGTTGCTTTTAAAGCAAACTTGCTAATTTAAAACTGTGGTACATCCCAGCAATTATATTATTAATTAACACATCAAATTAGCAATTTAAAAAAATCACCGTTGTAGATGCTCTAAGGTTATTATATGATCGAAAACGATCACACGAGAATATTCAGATCGTTCGATGAAACGTATGGATAAAATTTAGAGACAGACAACTTGCTGAAAAAATAGACGCTATTGTTATCATATTCATCAAAAGTTTTAAATATTCAGTTTTCTTATTTTCTCACTAGAAAGTCGAATCAAATATCTATTATCATTTTCCCATTTCTTTAATCTAATTTAAAAAAAATATTGCATTGATTAGATAAATCTTTAAGCTTTTAAAGGTTTAAAACTTTAATTTAATTTAGTGCTTTTAAAAATAACTTAATTTGTTATCGATACAAATCAGATAGCTAAACTTGTATATTAGCATTCAACATTTAATTGATTAAATGCAAAATAATATTTATCGTGGCTGGATAGCATAATATGTTTGTTTGAAGAAAAAGATAAATTAGTTATTTCACTTAAAATAAAAGATTAATAATAAGCTCAAATAAATTTAAAAATTAGATTAAAGATTAGTTATTTGTTTTTAGTGGTGAATAAGCAACTTTTAAGTTTTGATGGAAACATTAAATATTTAGAAAAAAAAATTTATGAATATGACAACAATTAGTCTTATTTAAAATGAAAAATAAACAATTGTGGATATTTCAATAAGTACATTGACAATTCTCACAAAAAAGAAAGATATTGTCAATTTCGGTAATGGACTGTCGATAAAAAATTATGCCTCCCCTCAATTGCTAGTATTTTCACTCGCTGCACAAATTTACATTCGAATTCGGAAAAAAAAAAAAAAATACTATCCGATTTACGTAAAATCCTCACTATTAATAGCACCCATGATTTTTTAGCATTAAAACAACTATTTGTCCAAAGAAATCTCAGCCATCCATTCAAAAGATCTCAGCCACTGATCAAAATTATTTTTCAATCTCAGCCATTAATCATTAATTCTGATTTTATGTATCTGTTTCATGTTGTCAAAAGTGTAGAAATCTAAATTTAGTTACGCACGTACTCACCACATGGAATGCCACATTGAAATTGTTTCATTTAAACAAATAGAAGGACGCGTTTTTTTTCTCACGAGTTTCTCCTGGATTTTTTTTAAAAAACGTAATTAAAATAATTAATTTTAAATAAACAACTTGATTACCGAATTTTTTACAAAAACCGTAAAAACTGAAATGGCATTTCGGTTTGAAGTTTTTTTTTTTTACTGCACCGAATTGGCAATTCGGTTTACATAATTTTCGTGGGGTTGTAGGAACAATGCCACAGAAAATCCATTTTATAGGCTAAACCGAATAGGCATTTTGGTGTGGTGCTTTTTTTAGGCCAAACCGAATAGGCATTTCAGTGTAGCTTTTTTTTTTGGCTAAACCGAAATGGCATTTCGGTTTAGCTACAAAAAAATTCCAAAACCGCCTTGGGGCCTTCTCTTCTTCCTTCTTTCCCCTACCCGAGACCTTCCTTCTTTCCCCTACCCGAGAGAACAAAAAAAATTCGAATTTTAACCCCCTCAAATCTTCATCATTTTTTATTCTAATCACATATTTTAGTATAATTTTGAGAGGGGAACAAGAAGAACTTCAGATCTACAAGTTTCGTTAGGTATGTGGTTAAATTTTTTATTTGAAAAAAAAATCCGAATTTTATAATTTTTTTCTAGAATTATTTAGCTTAGTTTGTATATAGAGTAAATTAGTTCTTTTTAGTGTATTGTAGTGTAAATTTTTAATTTGAAAAAAAAATCTGAATTTTATATTATTTTTGTAGAATTATTTTGTTTAGTTTTTATGTAGAGTAAATCCGAATTTTATATTACTTCATGTCTCCCTTCACTCCCTACAATCAACAAATCAAGTTATTTAAATGTCACAATTTAGAAATGTTCTACGAAATTTAAGTAATATCTGACATACCGTTCTGACAACTCCATCACGATCGACGACCTCATAGACGGGAAATTCGGACCCCATTGGTATCACTCGGTGCTCCTTTGCTTTGGCAATCCGGTGTTCTAAAACTGACATGATGTTTCCTGATAATCTCATTCCGTTTCGAAGCCAATTTCGAGCAACTGCACCTCTTTTGACATACCAATCCACAACTTTGTAGAATGTGCACTCAACTACTGCTGTTACAGGTAGTTGGCGAGCCACTCGAAAAACATTGTTCAAGAATTCTGATCCGTTCGTAGTCATAATACCCCACCAATGACATTGTGCCCATTTATGGAGTTGCAAAGGCTCTTCTTCGAGATTTTGCAACCTTTTACCACACCACATGATGTACTGATGAATAGTAATACTCCTACCTTCTATCAATTTCATACCCTCATTAAACCTCCAAGGTTTCATCTTACCCACAAAGACAGTGAAAATATCCTTGATTGTTTTGTCTTTACACAACTTGAACACATTCGACGCAATATGATGAGAACATAATCGATGAACTGCTTCATCCCTTTTCTCACACCACCCTAAATCAGGTCGATCAAACACTGAACGGATTGCAGCATGCTGGTCTGATATAACACATACCCGACAATATCTTCGCGAACAAATTGCATAAACCAGCCCCAATTAGATGACGTCTCCTCTTCCGCAATTTCGAATGCTATTGGAAGTAATTGTTGTTCTACATCATAAGCGCATGCCATGAATAGTTTTCCTTTATACCTGCCGGATAGGTGTTCAGCATCTACACTTATAACTGGTCGGAGATATGGCCAGGATTGAATGCATGGACCGAAAGCCCATGCCACACGGGTGAAAATATGGATGCCCATACTTGTAGATGGTTTGTGCTCAATTCTGTATTTTGTACTTGGGTTAGACCTCTGGATTGCACCGAGCAGAGAAGGTAGCAGTTCGTATGCTTTTTCCCAAGAACCAAATAAATCGGCAATAGCCAGCTCCCTCCCTCTCCAAATCTCGTTGTATGAAGGCTGAACCATTTTGTACTCCTGTCTAACGGCAATTCGACATGCTTTTATTGACATCTCCAGGTCCTCCATAAGACCCGGTTTGATTATATCTATAATCATCCTGGCAGTCATCTGACGACTGTCTACTGTACAAGCAGTACTGTAACAATTGTGCGCGTATGAGTTTGTTGCAATTGTCCAATTGCTTGTCTCAGTGGTTTTTGCGTATAACCTCCAAGGACACCCCTCCGCTCTATATATAACCACATAGACCTTAGATTGCTCTGGGTTTGTTGTAATTCTAAGTTATTATCCATGGCAAATCCACTCAACTTCGATTTAAGATCAGCTTTGGATTCAAATATCTGTCCCACCGAAAATGGACCGTCGATTCTGAGTGGATAACCAAAAAATGCTTCATCCTTGTACGGCATCGGCACATCGTCATGAAATGCCAGACAAGGATGCTGCAATCCCTGATTAATAAAAGGAATAGACGATTGTCACTCCTTCCTTACATTTTGCATCCTATCTGATCCTCAATTTCAGCCATATCATCTTCCCCGACAACCGGGTCACCAAGGTCAGAGCTTGTGTTTGAGCCAGTATCATTATTTAGCAGGTCAAAATAATTATGCAAATCAACCGGAGGTATTTCGGGGTTTTCATCACAATATATGGGTGAATCAGTCACCGGTATGTCTTTGCTAGTTCCAGGTACACTACCCGGGTATGGGTCATAATTGGTCTGACTAACAACTGGTACTGACTCAACCACTAATTCAAAAAGTTTAAAATTCAGTACCGGAGTGGCATTCTCGAGCACCATATGCCAGATCATTTTGTGGTCTATGTTAAACTCTGGTATTTTTTTGCTGAGTCAGGTGGTGCCGTGTTCAAACGTGCGCTGATTGTCAGATCGAACTGGCTAGGGAGCAAACGAATGCCAACATATATCTGTCTTCTTAGCTCATCAAGACTAGTTGAGTTAGTAACAGAAAATGTGCAGGTCGGTGCGTCTGTAATTTCGCGTCTGTGGTACACATTTATTAATACTTGAGACATTTCCTGAACAAAAATTTTCACGATCAACCTTCGATAATTTTTAATTTTACAACCAAAAATATGATCATAATTGAAAAAAAAAAACTTACTACAATCTTCAGACGAACGCTAGAAGCACAATGGAGGAGTCGATCTGTAATTTGAAAAATTGGAACTGTGCACACTGGAGAAGCACGAAGGTCTCAGGAAGAAATGAAGTTCTCTGTCTCGGGAAGAAATGATCCAGAGAGGAGAAGGAGGTGTTTTGATAGAATTCCGCCTAAACCGAATTGTCATTTCAGTTTAAAATAAAAAAGCTCCTAAACCGAATTGTCATTTCGGTTTAGGAGAATTTACACGCAATGTTACAGAGTTGGAAGTGGGGTTTTGTGAAAATAGGCTAAACTGAAATGACAATTCGGTGTAGTAAAAAAAAACCCTTGAACCGAAACGACATTTCAGTTTTTACGGTTTTGTAAAAAACTCACTAATCAAGTTGTTTTTTTAAAATTAATTATTTTAATTACGTTTTTTAAAAAAAAAATCCGTTTCTCCTTGCCGACGCAACGCGTTTTTCCTTTCCTTCCTGGAGAAGGAACCTCTTTTCCTTCACCACCGAGTCACCGACGCCAAAAAAAACTATTGAGCAACTTTGGCTCGGGACGTTAAATCATTACTTTAAGGCTAGTGTCTAAAAGGTGTCAGCCACTTCAAGTGGTTCTCTTTTTCTTTTTTGCTTTTTGTGGTTTGATATTCTGTTGTGCTTGAACAAAAACCAAAAGAGAAAAAATGCCCGTCAAATTCAACCAAGACGCACAATCACTATGACCGTACGAGACACTAGATTCTCCAACCACAACTATACAAGCGTTTGTTATATGTACAAGGAGATCTCATTTGTTTCAATAAATGCTCATTTTTGTTTATTACTTAAGAGCAGCAGGACGAACTGGAAAAAGAAGTTTCTCAATTGTAATGATACAAGGAGTAATCGTCACATATCAATTTGTATTTTACTGAGAATTATACAAGTACAACTAAGTTAAAATCGTTCAAGAGTGCTCAAAAAGCGTTTTATTCAATTATCGAATACTCTTCACTAAAAAAAATAAAATAAAAGGTTGCTCAGAAGAAGTCGCCAGGTTTTCCAACTCTGATGCTGTGCTCTGTCAAGAAGTTCACTATGGCATTCTTTTGCCATCCCTTAAAACTCCTGCATTTCACAAAATAAAGTATATTTCTTGATTCTTTAATGACAAGAGAAAATATTTAAACCACTTCAAAATCATCCCCAGAATCATCATGTAATAAAGGACAGTGAGTTCAGCATATATATGGTGGTACCAAGCATTCAATGCCAATGGTTCATCCTCAATGAAAAATTAAGCAACAAGCCATAAAAAAAATTAACCAAATTTAACACCGATAAATGTTCAATTAAGTCTCAGCTTACTATATGTCCTACAAGAGAACCCAATTGTGCAACTTTGTCTCAATTTACCGCTGTCTTTAACTATATAGAAACATGAAGAACGGAGATTTATACTCAGAAAACTGATCAAAGTTGTACCGGTGACTCGTAATCTAATGAGCATTCCAAAGATGCAGTACCAAAAATACCCTGTTGTAATCCTCAAATGGAGAGGCAATTGAAGCTCCAGGGTTAATTAAGGCTTACTTGAATGGGGCTTAAATAACCATACCGAGAACATAAGGGTCAAAAGGGTTCCAATTGCATTTGTTGAATCCAACTGATGCTTACTTGTGATCAAGATGTGCTACGATTTCTCCACCAGGAAAAGCAGATTTGGTAGCTTCGTATGAAACTTGAATTGCATGCTTCCACATTCCATTTATTTCTGGATTGTTACTATTAGATTTTGAATTACCCTTGGCCGGTTCTTCCATCGGCAAAGAATAACCTGATAACAAGTGTCCCACCCATACACCGTCCTTTCTGTTAAATTAAATAAGTAAAAAATCAACAGTTAAGAAAGAATGAAGTCAAGCATTATCTACAAGATGCATAATAACACCTATGTCCACAACCATGGTTACAGGCCCCGTCAATCATAAGATTTTTGAATAGAAAAAAGAACTGCACACAATATATAAAAATTATACTATTAACAAAGGCTGGATATCGTATGAACGATACATCACATAGCACTGCCAAATATAAGTAGTACAATTAAAAAGTTGAATGCCAACATTAACTTGTTGGTTGTAGCATAGCGGAAATGAACTTGTGGTTCAAAACATGTAGTTACATACTAAATGCACTGTTGTACAGAATGTGATCATGCACTAAAAGATTTATTTCAATCAGGCCTGCGGACATATAGGAATGTACATATCCCCCACAAGCTAAAAAACAACTACAAAGCCTTTAGTCCCAAACAAGTTGGGGTAGGTTATAAATGAAACCCAACCAGTGAGGGTTTCATTTCCATAAAAAGGCTGTATTTTACGTTGGCTCGCCACGCCTATCACAACCCTCCTTTTTCCTGGCTTGGGACATGCTGTATCCCCCGCAAGCTAAAAATGTAAAAAGTTACATGACAATGTCCATGTGTCGAGGTGTGTAGTGGCCACCTCCTATGCCTAGAAGAACCTTTTCATTTGTCCTGCATTATAATTAGAAACCAAAATTGCATCAGCTTCCAGGCATGAAGAACATAAACTCTGAATACTCATCTATAACCGTCGATATTAATATCAGAAAAGGTCAACTTAATCAGAAACTCATCGGTTAATGTTCAAATAGATATACATATTTCTAAAGCAATAGCAAAGTACTTCATCCATAATTCAATGTGCAAGAATCTAATGCAGTAAATCCTTCTTCATAAAAGAATGATTTCAAATTGGGAATCTGTCGACTTTTGTACCAGAAATACCCTCGAATAGCATAATTCCCGCCTCTCCTCTGTCCTAATTATCTCACAATATGTATACCAGCCACACATTAATGTTGATTGTTGTAAACTTCTAGAGGATGCAAAAGTAGTGTACTGATCTAACATTGAAGAGTTGTTCCTCCAGTCATGTATAGATTAATTTTGTTCTCCTTTCTTAAAAGATATCTCCTACAGATTTTGTTTCTTTTAGAAATATGAGAACATGAATAAGCAGACGACTAACTAGTTCCACAATAAAGGTTTGCAAGGTCCTTTTCCCCTGCTAGTTACCCATTTACTTTACACCAGATAGTATAATTTGCTTAATATTGTTTGATTACATACCGGTTCCAAGTGCCTACTGGTGTAGCTCCTCCAAGGCCAAGTCCTTGCCAAAGTAGCTAAAATTAATTTAAGAATATAAGCATTGGAAAGAGAGGAAGAAAGAGAGAGAGGGAGAAAGAGAGATGCAGGTCAAGTTGCAGGGAAGTACGAAACTAGAGCAATTGTTTGAGCAGCAACTTGATGCCCCCAGTATTCTTCTGTACTTCCTATAAACAATTGTTATAGAAGAGCTCAGTAAAGTGTCAGGTCTGCATATATAATTGACAAAAGAAACCAACACCAAGGAATGGGTAAACAACTATAACAAACATAAAGACATACCAATCTCCAAAAACATGGTTGGTGTATTCGTGACTGGTCCATGGTGAGTAGCCTCCAATGTAATCTTCGACCAAACAAAAAAGACAATACTTAGAAAAGTATATGTTCAGGCTGTATGTCAAACAGGAAAGGGTGGCATCTCTTATTCTCTTTTCCTTTTATCCAAATTTGACTACAGCAATTTCAAACACTTCTTTCAGTTCCAGTAGGGGCTTATGATTGGGATTTGTTCAACTGAGGTTTAAGTCCCAAATCATGACCAAAGCATAAGCTAATCTGTCTACTGATATCTCAAAATAAATTAATAAAATAGATGGTACATAACGAGCCAGTATAGGCACACACGGTCAAGACTAAAGACTTCGGTACCAAGTTTGTCTACCATTCTGTTACTAGTCTTTAACAGTCATCAGCAGTAATTGTACAAAACAGAAATCAATAATGCAAGTTCACCGCTCATCATGAACTGAAATGCAATGCACACACCTCAAACTCTGGTACGAGACCTTGGTTGGTAGCGATTTGTTTCAAAAGACGCAACCAAGGTCCAATTCGAGGATTAGGTTGAGCAACCCAGCCAGGTCGGCCTCCTTGCGGGGGCGTCTCATCATCCCTCAAGTGCGGTACACCTGTCACAGAAGGTGGGACCAGCATACTTGATTGCAATATTGAAGGTATCATGGGTTAAATTTTTACAATAAATTGAGCATTGGATGCAATTTGTAAGGCTTAAGAGAGGCTGAATTTAATTTAAATCAATGCAATCATAAGCTTGTTGAGACCTTACAGAGGGTAATTAGGCTAAATTGGGCTTGGTAGCACAAAACTTCCAACCTTATTTACCCTAAATATGCCGATCAAAGACAAGCAACGGAGGTCAAGATAATACCAATGGGATGCACAGTGAGAGCAGGGCGGGAAGAGGCCGCAGTGTGGCGGCTGAGGAAAATAACCTCAGAAACAGGTTCTCCTGTTGCAGCCTCCCATCGGAGATCCAAATCGTCCTCTCCAATTATGCTCTTCTCCTGCTTTAGCAACCGCACCTCTCCATTTGAAAAGCTTTCTATTCCTTCCTATGCATTGATTACATAGCAATCGTCAATTATTTGACAAATTGGGACATAGCAAAATCTTATTCCCAACAGCTTATTTATGTTTGTTGCACTGTGAGTTCGTGAAACAAACTCAAGAGCTTCAGATAGAAAGGAAACCTGGAGGGAGGGGCCAGGAGACCAGCCGGGCATGGAGAGAAATGACGACGCGGGCCCGAAAGATGCCGGATCTGCGGTCGTAGCCACCACAAGTATCACCATCTCTCTCCCTTTCTCTCTAACTGGACTGGAGCGAAAGTAAAAGAGCGGCTTAGGGAGAGTTAATTTCCCGAAGGACCCCAACTCCAACATGCTGGGTTTTCGAGTCCAAAACCTCTGAGGTAATAGAATATTTGTGTTTAGATCTGGACCGCCCAATCCGGGTCAATCCGGCCGAGGTGGAATGCACGGGACCCTTCAATTTCGTGCCAAAGCATATCAGACGGTCTGGATCTAAGCATAAAATTTCTGCTACCTCAGGTTATATGAATTCCTGATTTTCGCGGCGAAAGCTTGAGGTCCTACTGAATTTTTTCAAAACGACACTCTAAATTTCATTCTAGCTAATGGGGTCCTGAACTTTTATAAATAATAAATCTGGAAGGGCGGATAGGTAAACTGAGGTGGTAATTTGGCAAATCAGGTATAGCTCAGGTCTGGACAGGTTGGGCTTCGAATCGGTAATGGGTCATTTTAATTAATCGGATTATTCTGTTTTGGATAGTTTTTTGAGTCGTTCAAATTGATTCAGGTTTATAATCCTCCGGCTTCCAATCCACGTAGATTTGGGATTGTCTCAGGTCGGGTCTAATTCGCGAGTCTGGTCCAAGCGAGTTCTTTGAGTCAAATAGAAGTGGCCTATTGAGTTTTCTTCTTCATATCATGTTAGCAGTTAGGATCATTTTGTTTCGGATTTGGAACCATGGACTCCCCCACTGCTTTCCAAATCCTACTCAAGGCCTTCTAGACTTTTCTTTACTGGGTTCATTTCGTTGGATTCCCTTCTTTGGGCCCAATTTAATGGTCCGAATTCGCATGGACTCAATTTGTCCTGAGAGGTGAAGAAAAGATTTAGAGGAGTACAGTACATACATTACACAACGGTCCTCGAACGAACACCATCTTCTTCCTGTTTAATTTTTAGTCTTGGAAATTTTTTGTCAATTTGGTGACCCTGGATTTTGATTAATACTTTACACGGTTGAATATTGCTTTTAGCATCAGGATAACATAAAAAGGAAAAAGAAGAAATTTTCATTACATGCAGTTGGAACTTGGAAGTTGGATATAAACTTCAATTTCTGTAAAAGTTAAAAACTTCATTAGAAATTTCAGTTAGTCGACAGCCTACACCGTTATCCCTGCTCAGAACTGTAACATGCTTGATTCAAGCTTTTTTCACTATCTAAAAAACTATCTAAAATGTTGATATGTTACAAAAAACTATGTAAAAACTTTTGAACCGAAAAATAACAAATCAAGCTGCAATGTTTTCAGATTAATTCGATAAAATATCTTCCACAAAACTATCTAAGACTTTTGTCAGTTCCGCAAGAAATATTTTTATACACCAATGTTTACCATTTGTAAACGTCTTAGAGGTATGTTTGGTTGCAATCTTAAAATAAGTTAGAATAGCAAATTGACATTTGCCTTATTAGAATAGCTTGTTTAAACTTTTTGTGAAAATAGTTTGTTCTAATAAGACAAAAAAGTTTGGTTCTCTATTCTAGCTATTTCTACTAAATCAAACACCGAATAGCTTGTTCTCAAGAATAGTCTATTCTCAATCCAACAAAACATACCCGACTATTAGTTGCATATATTGTAGGCGTTATTTTGATGTCACAAATTTTACATACATATATAGTTTCTTAAAAATTCAATGTGAAGACGATGTTTTACCGGAGAAATTAGAATCACACAAAACATTAAAATCCTTTTTTTTGGAATTATTTGCTAAATTAAGACTCCATTATTTTTGCTAAAACTTTTCATCACTACCGAACGCAATTTTCACATACAGTGCTCAATTTGCGTGATCGTTGGGACATCTTTTTCGTATCAGCTTTTATCCAAATCAAACGATATACATATGATATGTCTGCCATTTAACAAAAGCGACCCGCAAACTACTGACACCTCAATTTTTACAATTTTTATCTTTTTTGTTCTCTTTAATTTGTCCAAAAATGTATGCTAGCTGTGTTTTATGATGAGGTTTCCAGCCGATATTTTTAAAAATACCATTTTTTGAAAACCAAAAATAAACCAAAAAATCACAGTTTTGTGGAATTTTTGAATCTACCCAGGCCGCACCGGTGTTCTGTGGCCCCATTTAAGGGGGTGCAGAATGCCGATGCAGCCCCAGGGGCCGCAGAATACCGGTGCGGCCCCCTGCGAGACAATATTAGGAGGCCGTAGGTCTAATTTTTGGTGTCCATTCAAAAAAGCTTTCAATCCCTTCGATCTCGGGTAAGTTTTCTTTTTTTTTTTCTAATTTTAATTTTTAGTTTACGGTAGTAATTAGATTTAGGGTTTAGGTTTAAGTTTAGGATTTAGGTTTAGAGTTTAGGTTTAGGGTTTAGAATTAGATATTAATTTAGGGTTTAGAATTATATTTTAATTTAATGTTTAAAACCAAAATTTAAATAGAATTGTATCAAATTTTAATTAGAATAAGACCAAAATTAATTGTTTGAACACCAAAATTAATTGTTTGAGCACCAAAATTAAACTAGACTTGTACCAAAAATTAAATAGGTTTATTTTACCAAAATTAATTGTTTGAGTTAAATTAGACTGGTACTAAAATTAAATTAGGTTTATTTTACCAAAATTAATTGTTTGAGCGCCAAAATTAAACTAGACTTATACCAAAATTTAATTAGGTTTATTTTACCAAAATTAATTATTTGAGCACCAAAATTAAACTAGAATTGTATCAAAATTTAATTAGGTTTATTTTACCAAAATTAATTGTTTGAGCACCAACATTAACTTAGACTTGTACCAAAATTTAATTAGATTTTTTTTACCAAAATTCTCATATTTGAACAAAATTGGTACCAACACTAATAGCAAAAATTTATCAAATACAACATGACATCTAGTAGAGATATACCGTTTTCCAGTAGGGGTGTATCATCTTCCAGTAGAGGTACACAGCATGGCCCTATAGCCACTCCGTATGAGATGTCCCAGTACATCGACAGTGCGTTGGCAGATGTTCAGGGTATCTGGAGTTGCACTGACAGGGTCATCAATTTCTTGTGGTACCCTAACGCGGAGCACCGGATTCTAGAGGTTGCCACTGGGGTAAGTTATAAATTAGTCATATTTATAAAAATACTAATAACGTAATTCTTTTCTATGAATGAACTTGATCTAATTTTTTAATTAAATACAGGGTTCGGATGCGGTTACGGTTCGTCACAACCGCATGTGGCTACCGTACCAGCCGGCGTACAGGGGGACATTGCATGCGATAGGATTGTTTCAGTTATCCCAGATGGCTGAGGAGAACCATGACAAGGGCTTATCTTCCAGGGTCATTGAGCGATGGCGTCCCGAGACGCACACATTTCATCTCCCCCATGCTGAGATGACAGTCACCCTACAAGACATCAGCTTTATGTAGGGTATGACTATTATTGGGGAGCCTGTGACGAGCGTCGAGTACGGGGACTTTCGGCCATTGTGCATGGACTTGCTGGGGTACTCGCACGCGGAGCTCCATAAAGAGAAGAAGAAAGGTGAGAAGATTCAGATCTCGCCCACTACCATCAGCTTAGCAAAATTAACCGGTACATGCGCGCATATATTCTGGAGATGATTACTTATCGGTTGTTTCCGGATTCTCACGGAGATCAGGTGCGGCTGTGTTACCTTGAGCTTCTGCAAGATTTGCCCACCACGAGCAGGTACAATTGGGGTGGTGCCACGCTGGCATGCTTATATAATTTTTTAATTTTTTAATTGTTCTATATTTCAGTATGCCACTAACATTGTAAATTGTACAGGGGTCTTAACAATATTTGTCTGAAGAAGAACATGACCTTTATTGGACTATGCATGTTACTACAACATTGGTCCTACGCACATCTGATCGTTAGCCGTTCAGTCCTGGCTAACAAGACAGATGTGCTAGAATGGGACAAGCCCGAGCCAGACAACTGCCCAGCATACGGCGCCAAGTACTGCTATCCAAAGATTTGGGTCGGGGCAGGGCATGGCTCGTCACTCGGTATCACATTCTGGAGACAGGAGATCGAGCATCTGAGAGATGATCCAGAGTTTGTGACCTGGGAGCCCTACAGGGAATATGTAAGTCTAATTTTATTTTAAATTTGATTTAAATTTTTTTCATATTTTGTTGTTTGAATTGACATATGGTATTAAATCTGTGATTTCAGGTCGAGGTAGATGGGGGACATCGGACTTTCCTCGAGGTATTGCCTGAGCAATGACGGTAGCAGGAGCGTTTCTGGCCTGCAGAGGTGCCGCTCATATGTTTTCAAGTACTGTAATTTAATTTAATTAATTCTCAACACTACAACTTAATTTAGTAGAAGCAACCTAACATAATTAAATATATAGATCATATAGCACCGTTACTCCGGTCGGGTCATGAGACAGTTCGAGCTGCGTTAGACAGCTTCGTCCCCGGCACCGATCAGCGAGGGGGTGTGGCGACAGCTTCAATATGCCAGGGACACCACTGCGGGCAAGAACCGGGGATTCGTGCGTGCTAATTACGTGGCCAAGGCAAGATATGCAAATCCCCCATTAGTTGAGCAGCACCATCACATGGATGTCGCGCCAGTGTAAGAATCTTTTTTATAATTTGTTTCTTCACTATAGTTTTCTGATTGTCAAATCTGACATTTTTGGAATTCATACAGACCTTATAGAGATTGGTATCGATCACGATGCGTACACTATATTTCTAGAGGGGTGTATCGCCGACAACCCCCATGAGCGGGTACCGAAGTCGAGGGATCGGAGAGGACGGATCCATGGTATTATCCACGCCGGCGCACCGTTCGCAGCCACGATATATTTAATTTTAAATTTTAAATTAAAAACTAACGATATTTACATTTGTACAACATTTTCATATTTTGTTTTTTCAGGCTTATATCTGGTCAAGAGTTGCGTCATAGCGACTACGATGGCCATGATGAGGGGCTAAAAGAGACTCGGGAAAGTCATCCTCAAGCACAATGTACCCGCGGTGTGCCAATGTGGGTACAGGTCGCGCCTCGACTCTCTACTGAGATGCGCCTGATGCGGTCGACGACATATCTAATGAGCCTGTTGTCTACGTCCCGTACGCTGGTGATGAGGCGTTGTTTGCAGTCGTCCAGGACGCTGAGACCATCGGTCAGGCGTTCGACAGAGGTGCCGAGGCATTGCGCCGAGCCGCAGAGCAGGTCGTGCCTATTCAGGATGTCGAGGTATAATTGTAATTAAAATACATAACTGTGATTTTTTTTTTCAAAATTTTTTATTATCTAATTTGTAAGTTACTACAGGGTGAGAAGGAAGAGCAGCTGGGGTTCAATATCTCCACAGATTTTGGCACAGAGGGAGATTGATTGTATTCTCTAGGTTACAGTCTGACTCAGACGGCACCTTCTGCCTATCAGCCAGGGTATGTTCAGACAAAGCCCGTCTCGCAGTTTCCTGGACAGTCCTCACAGTAGGCATCGTACCCTTCGCTCCATGATGATAACCAAGAGGCATGGATAAATTTGGGAGTGAACAATATCCGGCACCGTTTGCCTCTCCAAACTGACCTCGACCCGATGAACTATAACACATGGAAGATAGTGGATCCTCCACTTGAGCCACAAGAGCCACTACCCCCACCGCCACCGGTTGTTCAAGCAGGGCCACAACAAGTGCACCCCGATGCTGCTGCACAAGGAGGTATAACAATGCAGCAAATGTGGGACTTTATGCAAACCATGCAGACCTCCGTCAACAATCTGAACCTCAACATCAACACCCGCATGGATGCTTTTGATCAGCGCATGGATGAGGTGGAGACCCATGCCGCAGCAGCCCACTACTACGCCCGCAGAGGTGTCATGAACAACACTCCTAACTACGAGGATGACCCACCTACACCGCCGTACCAAAGAAGGGCTGCTCAAAGGATGGAGGCAGAGTTGGCAAGGCAACGCGAAGCGGCAGCTGCAGCTCAAGCCGCACAAGAAGCCGAGGCCGCAGATCAAGAAGGAGAACAAGGTGACCAAGGTGAGAATGACGAGGAAGAAGAGGAGGCATCTGACAGGGATGCGGAGTGATCCCGCACAGCACCACCACCACCTTTAGCTTAGTCGAGTATATCATGTTTCTTCTCTCTTATTTAGTTTATTTTTAGCACTGAGGACACTGCTTTATTTAAGCTTGGGGGATGGGAAGAAATTGTATCTGCATGCATGTTTATTTTTCAGTATATTTTTTTTTTTCAAACTTTTTTAGGAGTTATAACCTTGATTTTTACTTGACCATGAATAGGGTTAGTAATTTTGAACTTAAATGATTGAGATTGCAAACTTGTCAAGATGTTTTACGAGGTTATGAAAAATAGAGTCTTGCATAATTGGACTTAATTGTCTAAGAATGCATAAAGTATAAAATCACGTTTAATTTTTATGATAAAAGTTGGCAAAAATAAAAGTTTTGATAAAATTTGAGTGATTTTCAAAAATTAGATATTTTAATGCGAATTTTAACAAGTTTTTAGAAATACCCTTGGAATAGTTTGAAATAACCACATAATTTGGCGAAAAACTTTGTGGAAATAAAGGCTTACGAATTTGAAACATTAGGAGTTTAAATTTATTAAGGAAGCAATTTAGATGTGATATGAATAAATACCCTTGGATATGTGTATTTTTGCAAAAATTGTTCAAAACATTTAAAATTGAAAATTTGCGACTCCTCTTACCTATGATACGGCGACATGACGTACTTATGGTTATGAGTCATTGGCACTCCTGCTCCACTAGTCTCCCGATAAAATTGACATTCGTGTTGGTGGAAGGGTTAGGCAATGAGCATGCAAAGCACCCTTGACTTAGAACGGTTGGGTACAGTTAACTACTTGTAACTAACCGGTGTTTAAATGAGGATTGGGAAAATAGTGCCATGAAATAAAAGAAAAATTGAAAAATCAAAATGAGCAACAAGAACAACAAAAATGTGAATTTTGCAATATACCAAGCTTAGGGAATTTTTCTTCACAAATAAAAATGCATGTCTTTTAATAAATTTGGATGAATAAAGTTTGCAAATTCTAAACCTTTAAGGAAATGAAAGTTAGAGTAATCGAATTGTGGGGTGAAGTATGATTAACGAAGGGTTGAACTTTAAATTTTGTAGAAATTTACATTGAGATTTTTAATTTTAGCAAGATCATACAAAATTTTTCAAATTCTTGGAGGAAAATATACTTGATATAGGGTTAAATTAAAAGATCGAATTATAGTCCAAGTTAGATATTGCTTGAGGACAAGCAAGGTTCTAGCTTGGGGGATTTTGATAATGATAAATTATATATACATTTGATCTTGATTTTATCATAAAACAACCTCAAATATCTTGTGTTTAGAATATAAAATGATTAAAATACACCTGGAATCAAGTTACTGCGGTTATTTGGCTTTTCATTGCAGGAAATGATGCAAAATGGCGAAAATATCTCTCAGTGCGGATCATTTACACGCACTGCGGACTAGTTCGGACGCACTGGGGACTTAGCCGCATTTCCAACCTCTCAGCTCTGCGCATGATTTTTCCCGAGCCTAATGCGGACGCACTGCAGCCGCACTCAATACTTGGCCAATTTCAGAAATTTCAGAACAACACAGAATCCACCCGCAGTGCGGGTCATCTATACGCAGTTCCACCCGCACTCATGTGAATTCGCAGAAATCCAGGAAAGTTAAATAAGGAAACTTAGATCCACTGCGGGTGAGACCACCCGCAGTGCGGATGAGCATGACCCGCAGTCAGCCAGAATTACCCGATTTCAACACAGTTTCTATTTTTGGCACTCCAGCGACACGTTTTAAGAAGCCAAAAATAGACATACTTGCCAGGAAAGAAATGTAAAAAGAGCACCCACTAACTTCACATTCTAGCCTCTAAATTGGGCATGATCTCTTGCTTTAAAAGGGGGCTTCATTTCCATTCAAGGATCTCTCCCTACAACACATTTCATTCTCTCTATATATACATTTCTTAGCCATAATTTCTGAAGGAGGTAAAGCTTTCAAGCAAGGAGAAGAAGGGTTTCCTGAGCAAGATTCGGTAAGATAGAGGTTCTAGATTCAAAGGGTGTAATTATTCTTTATTTCATTTCCTTTTATTCTTTGCCAAACTTTGCGATGTTTCCCTACAAGAGGGAGTAGTTCTCTCTCTAGGGGTTTAGGTCAATATGCATGAACTTGTTTAATTCTATTTTATTCGATTATTTGCTTTTATTATGATTGTTTTATCGGATTTGATTGTTAATTTCTGTGATTTAAATAATTTGTGTTAAATACATAATTAGTACTTGAATTGTAGCATCTCGTTTTGGTTTCAAAAGAACCAAAATTGACTAGGATCAATAGGATAGTACCAAATTATGAATGCAAATACCTTAGGTTTAGATTAAGATTCTAACCAATTTAATCTAAGCCGGAACTATAGAAATTAAGGTTAGAGATTTGGTGAAGAACCTAGCCGTGAAGTCAAACCCTAATTAGGACATCTCAAATCGAGTCGGATATTGGTATCATGGACTTAATTGTGAAATACCAATATTTGAGGAGAGGAGAGACTAACAAGAGCTTATGGTCTAGGTAGCTAGGATGAAGGACTTAAACGTGAAGTCCGAATTACTTAGACACGTTATTAATTCATGAAAGTGACCCTTAATGACATATTAGGTTAGAAACCTCATCAAATCATACATGAATTTAAGCAAATACCGAATAAATAGATTTAACAAGGGATTGTAGATCAAAGACCCCTAGATTCTCTTAACCTTGAAAACAAACCGACTTTTCTTTCTTTTACTTTTATTTTTAATTGTTTAAAAACTCTTTTCTTCGGGTATTGAACCCAACCTTAGGATTTTTAGTACAAACCCCCCCAAATTTACTTTATTGCACTTTACTTTCTTTCTCTTCTGAAATTTATCATCTAAAGTTGAAAATTAAGTATTTATCTTACTCCTTGTGGTTCGATACCCGATAATATACTACACGGTAGGATTGTATACTTGCAATCTAAATCGAAAGTGTATTTGAGGATAAAGCTTTTTACATATACCCTTTGGACGTATCAGTGAATGGTACAGGAGGTGAAAAGTTTAATCTTGTATCATTATAATCAATAGAATCGATTTTTCTTCCGATTTGAGATGTAACGGATGGAAAAAAAAATTGCTGTAAATATTTTTAGAAAAAATAACACAAATGCCCAACCCTATATCTTACCTATATAATTCTCATACAAGTTTTTTTCATCACAAATCTACAACAATCATCGAATTTCTCATTAACCTTCTAAATTTTAATCAAGCAAACAAGAAATAAGATGGAAAAGAAAGTTAAATTTATTTTTCCTTATTACTCATCCAAACACAAAGAAATTAAATATATTAATCTTCTTTTTTATTCCATTTCATTCCCTTTTATTATTCACCTCTCCTTTACTCTCCATCCAAACAAGGGGAGGGGTCACCGTGTAAATTATTTTGAACTTTGAAGTCATATTATTTTGCAGGTTTGAATTTATATAGGATGGATATTTTTATTAAGTGCGAACTATGTACATTTGTTTATATTAAATGCAACTCCGGTATAAATCTGTATATTGTGTAGAGTTAACTTTTTTTGTTAAGTAGCAACTCTGTATATTTTTTTAATTATGTTCTTTTTTTTTTAGTGAGATTATGGTACTATACATAGCGCATATTGGTCCGCACTATAGTCTCAAATTTTCGGTTTAAAAGTCCTAACAGTTGATCCGAACCATTCAACATGACCTCCGTATGAATATATACTTCTAAACTAAATTCTGCATTTATTATAATTTTTTTACTATTTTTTTAGATGGGTGGAAAATCACTTGATTGAAAATGCTGCTTAAAAGTTAATTAAATAGAGCTCGGACCAGTGAAATAATATACGGGACCCGTTTACAATCGAACGGTCCTAGACTCCTAGTTACATATCAACTTTTTAGAATTTTTTTTATTATGTAATAGAAACCGTCCAGTTCATACAATCCACGAGCAAATTATGGTATGTTATTGAAATCATTTTCACGAAAAAAGGTTGGGAAGTGCTAGAAAAATTTAAATCAATAATCTTATAAACAAATAAATAAAAATAGCCCCTTTGCTCAACACTCACTACCGCCCCTGATTCGCGGTAGTGTGAGGTTAATATAGTTTGAGTCTAAAAATAACAGTCATTGATAATCATTGTCAATTTTTGTAAATAATAGTCATAGTGGTGACAAGCCTCAATGTCAGTATATCAGGGGCGACAAGTCATATTATGTGTTGATAATAATGTAACATGCTGTTGAGCAGGGGAGGAACTATAAATTTTTGATAAAGGGGACTGGAAATTAAAATGATGTGGTGAATGAAATATGAACTTAAGACCTCTCAACTACAAAATAGAGCTCTAACTATTAGACTACCAATAAACATTTGATTATTATTGAGGGGAACTTAACTATATAGAAAGTTCTGAAAAAATAAAATTTAAATTTCAATATACATAAATAAAATTTAAAATTATAGGAGTGGCTTAGCCACATTTTCAATACACTGAGATCCGCCCATGCTATTGGAGTCATGTAACATATTTTACAAGTAATTAACCCGAAATTTTTATTTATACCATTTTAAAAAAATAAATAAACCAAATAACCATGGTTTTCTGACAATTCTAATACTAGCACGGCCGTAGAATGCCGGAGCGGATCCCCATATGGGTCCGCTATATGCCGGATCGGACCCTGGGGCCGCTATATGCCGGAGCGGACCCCTACAGGAGGCTATATAAGGGGCCGCTGGATTTATTTTTTCATATCATTTCAAAGAAGTTTCAATCCCTTCGACTTCGGGTAAGTTTTCTTCTTCTTCTCTAGTTTTAATTTTTAGTTTAGAGTAGTAATTATGTTTAGGTTTAGGGTTTAGGGTTAGGATTTAGGTTTAGGGTTTAGATTTAGCATTTAGAATTAGATATTAATTTAGGATTTAGAATTAGAATTGTACCCAAATTTAATTAGCATTGTACCCAAATTTAATTAGAATTGTACCCAAATTTAAATAGAATTGTACCAAAATTAAAGTAGGTTTATTTGTACCAAAATTTAAACCGGACTTATACCAAACTCTCATATTTGATCAAAAATTATCCAATACAGCATGACATCCAGTAGAGATAGACCATTCTCCAGTAGGGATACACAGCATGGCCCTACAGCCACGCCGTACGAGATGTCTTAGTACATCGAGACAGCATTGGCAGATGTTCCGGGTATCCGGAGTCGCACCGACAGGGTCAGTGACTTCTTGTGGTACCCGAATGCGGAGCATCGAATTTTAGAGGCTGCAACTGGGGTAAGTTATAAATTTGTCATCCCGAATTTTTTTTTTATGAATGAACTTGATCTGATTATTTAATTAAATGCAGGGTTTGGATGCGGTTACAGTTCGTCACAACGGCACTCATCTACGGTAACAGCTGGAGTATGGGGGGGTTTTACGCTCTATGAGATTGTACCAGCTATCCCAGATGGCCGAGGAGAATGCTGACGAGAGTTTATCTTCCGGTCTCGTTGAGCGATGGCATTTCGAGACGCACAGCTTTCATCTCCCCCATGCTGAGATGACAGTCACCCTACAGGACGTCAGTTGCCTGTGGGGTATGACTATTATCAGGGAGCCGGTCACGGGCGTCGAGTACGGAGACTTCTGGGCATTGTGCTCGGAGCTATTGGGGATCTCGCACGAGGATCTCCAGAAAGAGAAGAAGAAAGGTGAGAAGACCGTGGTCTCGCCCAGCTGCATCAGCTTGGCAAAGCTGCGGGTGAGATTCAAGGATTTTCCGGATTGACTAGATCAGGTATTTGCTTGTACAAGATTTAATTTAAATAATATTACATTTATTTTCTTGTAAATAATGTTCTAATTCAAATCTATAACAGGTGGTTGTTGACAGACACCTGCGCGCTTACATTTTGGAGATGATCACCTGTCGGTTGTTTTCGGATTCGCATGGAGATCAGGTGTGGCTGTGCTACCTCGAGCTTCTGCGCGACCGGTCCACTGCGGGCAAGTTCAACTGGGGAGGTGCCACGCTGGCATGCCTATATAGGTAAGAAACACATTCTTATAAATTTTTTCAAATATTATACATCGTAGTGTAGTAACACTGACTTTGTAAATTGTAAAGGGGTCTTAACACAGCCTGCTTGAAGAAGAACAAGACCTTCATTGGACCGTGCATGTTACTATAGCACTGGTCCTACGCACATCTGATTGTTGGCCGTCCAGTCATGGCCAACAAGACAGATGTGCTAGAGTGGGGCAAGCCCGAGCCGGACAACTGCCCTGCATTTGCCGCCAAGTACTGCTATCACAAGATTTGGGTGGGTGCATGGCATGGCTCGTCTCTCGGCATCACATTCTGGAGACAGGAGATCGAGCATCTCAGAGATGATTCTGAGTTTGTGACTTGGGAGCCCTACAGAGATTATGTAAGTTTACTTTTGTTTTTATTTTTATTTAAATTTTTTCCAGTTCGAATTGATATATGATATTAAATCTATACTTCCAGGTCGCGGTGGATGACGCACATCGGTCATATCTTGAGATATTGCCTGAGCGATGTCGTCAGCAGGAGCGTTTCTGGCATGCAGAGGTGCCGCTCATATGTTTTCAGGTACCGTAATTTCTTTATGCTAGTTATCTACACGAGCGACTTAATTTAATAAAAATAGTCTAACGTATTAAAATATATAGATCATCGAGCACCATTACCCCGGACGGGTTATGAGACAGTTCGGGATGCGCCAGCTTGCTCCGCCCCCGGCACCGATCAGCGAGGAGGTCTGGCGAGGGCTGCACCATCCTAGGGATACCACTGCAGGCAAGGACTGGGGGATTGCCCGTGCCGATTACGTGTTCGAGGCAGGAGCTGCAGATTCCCCATTGGCCGAGCCTGACCGTCAGATGGATGTTGCGCCAGTGTAGGAATTTTTTTATTAATTCAAAACTTCTATAGCTTTTTGATTGGAATATCTAACATTTGTTGTAATTCGTACATACCTTACAGAGATTGGTACCAGGTGTTGGGTTTTGAGGCTACCCAAAGCCATTAATTAGCTTTTAGGCTCAAGCTGCGGAAAGACCGTAGAACAAAAAAATTTCTACGTCTAACTCAAGCCAAAAGGATTGAAGTGGTATGTCGGATAATCTACCGAGAGTTACATACCTGTTCAATCCGTTTCTTAGATTAAAAGCCGTAAGTAAAACTTTACTCATTCAGATCATAGATTAAGTAGTATGTCGGATAATAACCGAGAGTTACATACCAGATTAATCCTGTATAGACCCAAAGTAGTAAAATCGTATTTACTTGTATTTTAATCAGTTTATAGATCTACTCCTTTGATTGATTTCTAAAAAGATTAAATCTATTTAACAATTAAATAGATTAATATAAGATTTATACCTTGTTTCCAAATTACAATTGGAATGCAGACCGAGCGAGAAGACCGGATCTGAGCAATGTCTTCTTTCGGAGCAATGACTTCTCTCGGAGCACCAAACATATGGTGCCTCTATAGGTTATCCACCAGGACTAACCAGAGAGCGGTTTATTTCTTTTGCCAGAAATACTGTAAACCACGGTATTACGCAAAAACACTATTTACGAGAAAAAGACGAAATAGCAGAATTCCCGACCCGCAGTTATTCTGATTTTACTAAAAGGCAAAACAGAAATATCGCGACTTTCAAGAAAACACTATTCACTAAAATCCCGTAAACACTATTCAACAACTCGAAAGATAATACGTATCTGATACGTATAACTTTCGTTTAAACCGCAACACTATTTGGGAGAGAAAAATATTATAACCGAATCGAATCGAGTCGAATCAGATTTCTATATTTTTCTCTACCCCTACCCCTCTATTTATAGCCTTTGAAATGTGGTGAAAAGACCAAAATACCCCCATGACAATGCATGCCACCTAGGGGGTGAGGTGTCATTTGATGACATGTCATGTGGTGAGGTGTCATTGATGACATGTCATGTGGTGACGTGTCATTCGGATAAGGACGAATCTGAAAAGACCAGAATGCCCTCGGCCCGAACACAATTAATATCCGTATAATTATTCTGAATAATTATATTTCTTGCGGTTGTTGATTTCGGTAATTTATACAACGTGTCCTACACGTTTATAAATTAACCGGTTAACTTTTATACAACGTGTCATACACGTTTATAAATTAACTAATATTTTTGCTTGTCATTTTTACATGACAATTATAATATAATTATATCAAGTATAATTAATTATAAACCATCTTATTATTGATCATAATCAATTTATAATCAATCAATAAGATTCTCCAATTAACTCCTATAGGTGTGACCCGATAGGATCTGTGTTATGTTGGTAAATAGAATTAAAACCGTTTTAACTTCTATAATCATGAGAGGCATCTGGCAAAACGCATCATGACCATCCAATTACACAGATGATGCTGTACTGTACAATATCACGATCCAGTAAACTATTTTACTTGTGTTTAATTCTTTCGTCTCATAGCTGTCAGATTAATTTCAAGGTAGGTTTGTGTCATCCTTGAAAATTAATCTTTTCTTGATCTTAAGTTAAATTATCAAATATGATTAACTCTTTAATCATACCGTGCACAGATAATCTTACTTTATCAAGAGGCCCAGTGACACTATAACTCGTATAATAAATACGAGGGACAATAGTACTTTTGGTAGACCATCACTACCTCAGCTAAGTTATGCATACCGAAGAGCTACCGTTATAGCTACTTTTTACAGATAGCGTTAGGTAACAATCACACATACACATCTCTTAGTTAGGAAAGATGAATACCTCATACTTTAGAATTTAACACTGAATGAAAGCATTAATGACACGAACACAATTCCGTATAATGTTTCATTCGGGGTCTATCAAATACCATGTTCCTGGAACATGTATCTATGTGATTAAAATGACAACTCTGTGTCTATGGTCTGTAAAACTTGACCATCTTTTAATCCACATACTAACCTTGTAGCGGTAATTAGTGTTCCTGCTAATTACCTCGGTCAGTGACCTTTTAGAGTATTATCATCTATATTATGAAGTTTCACAATTCCAGTCATTAACTCGAAATGATTCATAAATTCAATAATACTCAAGGAAACAAAATGACATTTTATTAATCATTCAATTCATGAACAAAGCTTTATATAATTAAATTATCGTATTATTGACTTCTAGATTATTACACTAACACCAGGATCACGGCACGTACACCATATTTCTTGAGGGATACATCGCCGACAACCCGCATGAGCGGGTACCGAAGCCAAGGGATCGTAGAGGACGGATCTACGGTATTATTCCCGCCGGCGCACCTCTCGCAGCCACGGTATTTTTAATTTGAGATTTCAAATTTAAAACTATTAATATTTACAATTGTACAACTTATTCATAATTTTTTCAATTTTCAGGCATTATATCTTGTCAAGAGTTGCGTCATAGGGGCTACGATGGCCGTCACCAGGGGATGGAAGAGGCTCGGGAAGGTCATCCTCAAGCACAACGTACCCGCAGTGTGCCAATGTGGGTACAGGGCGCGCGCCTCGACTCTCTACTGAGGTGCGCTAGCTTAGGCGGTGTTGATGCGGTCGACGACATATCTGACGAGCTCGATGTCTATGTCCCCTACACTGGTGATGAGGACGTGTTTGCACCCGTCCATGACGCTGAGACGATAGGTCAAGCGTTCGACCGAGGTACCGAGTTGATGCGCCGAGCCGCACATGAGGTCATGGGATCCTAGGCTAGGATGTCTGCCGAGGTATAATTTAAATTAAAATACATAACTATGATTTTTTTCTTATTCAATACATTATCTAATTTGTAAGTTACTACAGGGTGGACACGAGGAGGACCTGGGCTTCAATATCTCCACTAAGTTTGGCACAGAGGGAGATGGACTGTATTCCCCGGGTTACAGTCCCACTCAGACAGCACCTCCTGCCTATCAGCCAGTGTATGTTCAGACAGAGCCCATCCCGCAGTTCCCTGGCCAGTTCTCACAGCAGGTACCTCACCCTTCCCTCCACGATGACCTCATCGCCAGACAGGCGTTTTTATTCACGCAGGCTGAGTCTGGACAGACCAAAGTTTTTGGTCCTGGGGTCCAGCAGACATCCGAGATTGAGGAGGTTTGCCAGGAGCCGGTTCAGTCTACGGATGTCCAGGCAGACGACTCTGCATCCTCCGCAGATACTGACGAGACGCCACTCTGCAAGCGGGGTCGGGGGTTTAGGAAGAAGAAGGCGAGGACGGTGTTTAGTCCAGAGCCGTAGATTTTTATTTGTTGTACTGTTAGATGTTTGTTAGATTCTTATTTGTAGTATTGGTAGATGTTTTGTCAGATACTTATTTATTTCGTTGATTAGTTTCTTGTTTGTTTGATTTTGTTGTTATTTATTTATTTTGTTGATTTTGATGTCTCCTTATTTGATCTATTGTTTCGACCTATTTTCAGACCAGACCTTATGTTTTTAACCACTAAATTGCATTGTTTACATTGAATATCAATATAATATGGTACTGCTGCATTTTTGGTTGACTTTGCAGGAAACAGGCGAAAACAAGCAGAATTCAGACATCCTCCATGCGAGTCGCGTCCCACCTGACGCGGGTCGCATCACAGTCCAGCGCGACCTCAGACGCGACCCTCACTGCTCTCCACCTGACGCGGGTCGCATCCCATTTGATGCGGGTCGCGTCGAATTGATTGCGCCAGGGCCCAACTGAGGCCCATTAAGATGCCTATATAAGCACAGGGCCTGGCGCAAGAAAAGGGGATCCAGAAATTTCATAAAAATAGATCTGATCGGGATTTTGAAGAGGGAGCTTGGCGCGCGATCTGGAGAGGCGATCTGGAGCCGATCTGAGGAGCCAAGAAGGATTCGACTTGGAGAAGAAGATTCGACCAGAAGCTTCGATCCTCTTCAATCCTTCACCTCTCATCATGATTTGCACTCTCTTTCTCTCTTTTATTTTGTTTTTGATCATGTCTGAGTAGTTTTGTAGTTTCAGGGGTTTGGATGTAGTCTTAAACTTTGTTTGATTATGCACATTGATTGAATCTGAATGTTATTCGTGTTTCTTTGATTCTTGTATTATTTGTGATTGCTTGATCTAAATTGCTTGATTGATTCTTGATTGTCTACTGTTGAATGCCTTTGGTATTTCTTCTTGTAATTTGGCCTTGATGTTTCTTGCAAGTTAGGTTAAGTATTTGAGGTAGGTCTGAGACCCGAAAGGTGAGGTCAATAGTAGCCGAGAGGTGAAATTTCCACTTGTGGATACCTTTAGTAAACAGAACTGAGAACTTAGGTTTAATCAAACCTAGGAAGGTGAAATTGCATTTCCAAACCAGGTCTGTTAAGCCAACACACGAGAGTTGAGGTTTAGTGACATTAGGTACGGTCAATCGAGCCTTACACGATTTAAACAACCAGAAACAGATATGTGTAGACTCAGCTCAAGGGGCCATGCGGGTCGCGTGTGAGAGCACGCGGGTCACATCACAAGGGTTGCGTACGAGAGTACGCGAGTCGCGTGACAGGTCCAGAGTAGCTTGAGGGCCACGCGGGTCGCATGCGAGAGCATGCGGGTCGCGTCACAAGAGTCGCATACGAGAGTATGCGAGTCGCGTGGCAGGTCCAAAGCAGCAAAGTTGAAGATGAAATCTGAAACCCTTGAAACGCCTTTTATACAATAGTCCAAAACAAAACATTTAATTAATTTTACTTTCTGTCATTACATTTGTTCATTACATTTGTTACAAAACCTAGGAATAGACAAACACACAACCTTCAAACTTCTAGTACCTAACTAAGTTGAGTAGAAATTCAGAATTTGAGTCGTCCCTGTGGATCGATACCTGATTAGACTACACGACGGGATTGTGCACTTGCAATCTTAGTCGAGAGTTGAATAAGGTTTAAAAGGTACAGATTCGTCTGTACTGAAACTTTGTTCTACCATTTGGCACGAACAGATTTCATTATCTCAGAGTACACAAAAGAATTTCAAAGAAATCACATATCTAAAATATCTAAAATATTTCAAACGAACGACATATTTAAAAGACGATACGACCAAAAATTAATTTAAACAACATTCGAAACTAAATAACTCACCCTTAACAAATTACAATTTCGTATTTTTAAAATAAAAAATAATTGGTCCACTCCGGCATATAGCGGCCCTAGTGTCCGCTCCGGCATATAGCGGACCCATATGGGGGTCCGCTCCGGCATTTTGCGGCCGTGCTAGTATTATAATTGTCAGAAAACCGTGGTTATTTGGTTTATTCATTTTTTGAAAATGGTAGAATTATAAATTTCGGGTAATTAACTACACAGTTTGGCAAATTCTAGATAAATCAAATAAAATAAATCAAGTACTAAATAAATTTCATTTTGCTCTAGTAAGAGAAGAATATTACAGTTAGGGTGGTTTATGATTGATAATTTTTATTTATATGTATGGTTAGGCAATCACCATCTAATAGTCAGGACTTGCTGTGACTTTTGTCCCAACTCTCTCCAGTTAATTACTAAAAAATTGATTTCCTTCTTCAAATGATAATTTGTTCTGTAGCACCTCATGCATCTTGCTCATTGAATATGACCCTAGCAACCTCTCTGGTAAAAATTAGAAAAATAAATGTCTCGTATTAGGTGCCCATATCAGTTGCAATCTTTCTAATTGGACATATGGCAAATGTGCATGCTTACCACCTAACGCCTTGATATTAATATATTATATTCCCCAATTACCAAATCCAGACTGGCCAAATGTTTCATTCGAAAAGAAAAACACAAAACACAGAAGCCCTTTTTTTTTAATCTTTATTTGCATAAATCGCGTATAAGTGTAATGTGTGTTATGTGTGTGAGTGTGTGTAGCATTTTATTTTATATTTGGTAAAAACATCAGTAGGCATGGTGGGACGTAATTGGAGCAGTCTGAGGGGTATCGGATTAAATTCAGTCTGATGATCGGTCCAAACTATCTGATTCACGTTAAGATTTGCACAAACAATTTAATTTTTTGCTGATCATGTGCGTGTGAATCTGAATGCAAATCAATCCGCTCCGATCAGATATCGATATGCATTTGATCCGATGTCCATCGGCCCCTGCTCCCCGTGAGACATGTTGGAGGCTCCGTATAGAGGAGAATGAAAGTGACATTTGCCCTTCTAAAAGTGTTGAGTGAGGCTACGGTACTATGCATAGCACGGTTTGGTCCGTGCTACGGCTTAATATTTGAGTTTTCAAAATTCTAACGGTCGATCCGAACCATTCAACATGATTATAAAATGAATATGTACTTGCAAACCAAATTTTACATTTTTTCGAATTATTTTACTATTTTTTTAGATAGATAAAAAATCACTTGATCTGAAAATTCTGGACCATCCAAAAACAGTGGTTTTCTACCTATCTAAAAAAATAGTAAAAAAATTGAAAAAATATAAAATTTAGTTTGCAAGTACATATTCATTTTATAATCATGTTGAACGGTTTGGATCGACCGTTAAAATTTTGAAAACTCAAATATTGAGCCGTAGCACGGTCCAATCCGTGCTATGCATAGTACCGTAGCCTCACTCAAGTTTTTATGCTTTGTAGGGGAATTAGGGTATCATGATTAGCCCTAAACCTTATCTATCAAATATATATATTAATTGAGAATCAACCGACAATTATCAATTAAGAGAGGATAGTAGATGGCTAATTGGGGTTTATCCGACATTTTATCAATTCCGTGTAGTAGCGAAGGACCAAATTGCAACGGTAATGTCTTTCGAATGATAAATTGCATGTTTGAAATTTAAATGAAAAATTTCTTGTGAATAAAAAAATAGTTGAGTGACTTAATCTACAACTTTACTAAAAAAATACTGTAGAAATTGATTTTAACCATAGTACATTTTGTGCAATTCATAATGCTGGCAAAAATAATAAATTTAACATGAAAAATTAACCGAAAGTCAATAATTTTTTGGACGTTGTTTAGTAAAAGTAAAAAGAAAAGGTGCTATTTGAATAGATATCGTAATATTTTATTCATTTGCTATTTAGAAAGGTGAAACATAAATAACAGTTAATAAATAAAACTATCATAACTCTATCCAAATAGAAAAAATATTGATAACAATAATAATAATAACAACAACAAAACAACAATATAACAAAGAACAATTACAGTAACGATAATAAAATCAACAATAATAATTGCAAATATATTTTCATAAAGTCCGAAATTCACAAATAAAAAAAACATAGAAGAACGCATGAGCACAAGAAAGATTGTGAACAAAAAAAATTTAGGTTCTAGTAAATTTTTTTCTCATAAACATAGTGTTTTTGTGCAAAACAAAATATTTTTTCCCAATGGCATTAGAAGAAAAAACTGTCAAACAATATTTGCAAAATATATCTCAAATGTCACGAGGGGAAAAAAAAAGTCTGCCGAATGATTTCTGAAACTTTCATTTATATTGGATTGAAATTCATTATTCATAAATATTCTCACAGAATGGAGACGCACCGAATACTTCCGAATTTTTCTGTACCTTTTCTTTGTTTGACAGATGCTAATTAATTTTCCCTAACAACGCTACACAAATACGAAACCAGTTGATAACACGGCAATAGCTTCTCTATTCACAAGAAATGAAAAAATAAAATATAAATAAATAATAACCGGACATGCTTGTATTATTAGCCGGGTAGCTCTTTTTCTCGGTGTATTAATTAGTTAAAATTGAACTGATAGCCTCTTCTCACCAACGAGGAATAATGTCGCACCGATCGGCTGTGCTAGATCACATTCGGGCCCACTGCTATGCGGGGGCTGTCGGTGGAATCGCTGCTGACGTCATCAAGTCAATTGGCACCGTACACGTGTACTTCCATTTCGGTCACTGGCAACCAGCCTGGCGCCTCCAATTGGACAGAGGTGATGGGCCCCTGCGGCGCTCTCTCTAGAAATATATCCATAGGAGATAGTTGAGTGATTACAGGGGTGTAAACGCTGTATCCATTTTCCAATTAGCGGTTACGGATACATATACGGATAGTAAACGGATATCAAAATTTAAAATCATATACGTCTTAAATAAATATGGATATGGAGCAGATAATTTATGAGTACAGATTCTAATACAAATATAAAACGGGTAATTGTCGGATATTGAGTTATATGAACTTTAAAATCTAATTAATAATTAATAAAATTTAAATATGAAAATAAATAAATAATTGCAAGTTGATGGAGATCTTAATATTAGAAAGATGGGAGGCATAAGACATTCATTACATTGGTATAATATATAAACAATGGTATAATATATAAACAAAATAAAGAAGTAGTAACAAAAGATAGTATGGTGTAGTGGTTTGTAGTTTGGTTGCTTAGATTCTCACCTCACATGACATGAGTTCAAATCTCCTTGAAGGCAAAATAATTTTTTTTAATTAGCGAGTCCGAAATTTTTTTTATTGTATTTCGGATGATCTGAATATCCACTCTATTTAGGTATTACTATCCGTATCCAAATCTAGAATTTATGTGAGTAATTGATAATTATCCAGATCCGTATCCGTATCCGTATCCGGATTAGGATTATACGCGGATGTCCGCCGGATTACAGCCCTATGAGTGAACCGTCTTATTCTTATATTTCCAATGAATTACAGCTGTGCCAATGTGATTGGAGAATGCATTCTCTGCAGTACCTCAAATTTTTAAATTAGTCGGACCGGAGGTGCGAATGAACAGGTCGGTCAAAACTTAAAATTTGAGTAACTTTAAATAGTATCAATTTGGGGCGTGGTTGGTTTCAGTTTCCGAAATTTTTAACAGAAATGCCATCTTTAAAAAAAAAAAATTAATCTTGTTGTGGGCTCCATCGTACTTCCCTTTCACCTCTTTCTCTCTTTCTAAAAAAAAAAATCTTCTTTCCTTCTCCACTTCTTAATTTCTAATTTTATAATTTGAATTACCAAATTTCACAATTGGAATAGCTAAGTTTTCATAGTTTCAGAAGCTAATTTTCTAAGTGACATATTCCAACAATTGAAAAGTCAAAGCTCGTATAATATTCCAAATTCAAATAAAATAGTAAAGTTACAAATTTAAATTTTAAAACTGCAAATTATGAAGAACGAAAATTAAAATTAGGAATTTAGAAAATTGAAAATTACGAAAATAAAGTTGAATTCTCAATATAAAAAAATAAAAAAATTTAATTTTAGAAAATTATGAGTTTCAGGTATTTATGGAAGTGTACACGTTTTATGATTTTTAACTTTAAAGTTTAAAAAATTTAGAACATGGAATTATTAAATTGAAAATTTTAAGTTAAAAAAAATCTGAATAATAATTTCCTGAGTTAAGAATATATTATCGCTTGGCTTTTATTCTTCTTGAAAATATTAAATATATAGAAGTGGAACATTGGAATTTAAACGAAAATTTGAAGTACCAAAATTATGAAAATATAATTTTAAAATTGAAAATAAAAAAAACATTTCATCTTGTTTGAATCTTGAGATATCTAATGTCAATGTAATTAAATTTGTCAAAATCATTTGAAATTTTTATTTTTGAAAATGCAACAGTTGAAAAACAAAAATCATGGATTTACTGTACTGAAGAATATAATTTTATATTGTAAAAAATAAGAAGTGAGAGAGCAGAAAAGGACAATGAGAAATATCAATGTTCTAAATAGCGAGCTATAGCGGCGCTATAGCGTTTTTGGACCAACAAAGCTATGACGCTATAGCCATATAGCGCCGTTTTTTCAGCCGTTCCGCTATGACGCGATAAACGCTATTTAAACCTTTGAGAAATATGAATGGTCCTCGCACTAACATTATGTTCCAAAAAAAAAAAAAAACAGAGCGCATTTGATTTGAACAGAACTATTTAGGATTTTGCTAATATGCTACGCGTAGCATAGAGCCCCTCCGTGCTACGGCTCAATTTTTGAGTTTTCAAAATTCTAACGGTCGATCCGAACCGTTCAACATGATCTCCAGATGAATATGTACTTGCAAACCAAATTTTACATTTTTTAGAATTTTTTTACTATTTATTAAGCCACTTTGAAAATCACTGATCCAATGGTCCAGAAAAGTTTACTGTTGTGTACAAATTTGTATTTTTTCAAAGTGGCTTAATAAATAGTAAAAATATTCTAAAAAATGTAAAATTTGGTTTGCAAGTAATATTCATATGGAGATCATGTTGAACGGTTCGGATCGACCGTTAGGATTTTAAAAACTCAAAAAATGAGCCGTAGCACGGATGCCTCTATGCTATGCATAGCACCGTAGCACTGTCCAACTATTTATATAAATTTACATAAAAATCTTAATGAAAAATTATCAGGAAGATGACATTGCAAATAGAAAGTAAAGATCTATTGCTCAATACAATAACCATTTAATAAAAGCTACTTTTAACTTCTGAAAAAACATATTTTTCGTCCATCGTCATCTCTCTTAAATAATTACATAAATAACATTAAAAATAAAATTAAAAATGCCGAAAATTTATCTTTGATCTAGTGACAGAATTAATACTTTTTCTATAAAAGACTTTTGCTTCAAAACTCAAATAAAAAAAATTTCATGTAGATATCGAATAGTTAAGTAACCTTAATCTCCAATCTTTACTTAAAAATAAAATAAAAATATCAACAAAAATAGCACGCATCTGATTAATGTGCAATGGCCAGTGGGGTTCTTTTTGTATGATATTTTTATTTTCACCGACACAAGTCTATAGACAACGGTCAACACTCGAATCAGCAAACAAGCGCCAAGATGAATTCAGGATTCTCTGTGGCTGTCTGCAATGTGTAACACTGTGACTCGGCACATGATTTCCGTGTTTAGAAGGCTCAATAGAGCTATAAATTGGAGATAGATATTCTATGACATCTACTATTTATTCTAATCATGTGGTATATATATTATAGCTTGTAATTTGATTCTGAGTAAAATACATTTTTTGCTTTAATTTTAAGTTAAGTACATTGGAAAAGAAAAAGAAAAATACATGTAAGCAGTCCAAAGACTCCAAACTGCATGTGCATCTTGCATTACACTCTAGCTAGTACGTTCTCATAATTACTTACTAATTTATAGGTAAATAATCATATAAAGAATTATTTGTAAAACATGTATGGGATATGAGGCAAATAACTGTTGATGAATATATGATCCATCAAATATGATAGGTTCATAACATGCTACTTACATTTTACTACATTTTAATGTAATTAGTGAGTAGTTATACAACCACTATTATTCTAGTTTAGTTGATTTTGTTAAATATGGACAATTTATGTATATGCTATCTAAGTTTATTGTGATGAATTAGAATATGAAACACAACTTTATATTCTTGTGTATAATTGATAATAGCTTAAAAATTTAAGTATAGCATCGTCAACTGCAACAACTTTGCAAGTATAAAACTCAAGCAAAACCTTTTAAAATCAAATAAGCAAAGACGATTTTAGTATTTTTTTTTATTAATCCTAGAGTTCTACAATTAAGAAAAATTCTGCTATGTTACTCCTTTTTAGCATCTATACAGCTGAATTGCATATATTAAAATCAACATGTTATGTTTAACGGACAACGATAAGAACACAAAAAAAAAAAACAATTAAGTCACTCTATAAAGCATTTATGACCAGAGGAAAACAGCTTTGTCACGTACAAATCACAGAAAACCACACCTAAAGACATTACTACTGTAGCCACACAAACAGGCAATGGCATTCTTGTAAATATTACCCAAAAGCCAGGTCCATTATTAAGACTCTCTCACTAAAAGGAAAAAGCCGACTTCTCTCAGATCCACGCTGCTCTCTCATTACTGACCTTGCTCCCTCTCTGTAGCTCTCTCTCTCTCATTCCCGGCGCCGGCAGTACCACATTTTCCTCTCTCTACTCCTCTGTCGCCGGCGCCATCGATGCACATCATGGCAAGACAAAAACAGATCTTTCTGACGCTCTTCTTCCCCATCCTACTCTTCTCTCTGTCACAGACATGCAGGGCGCACAACATCACCAAAATTCTAGCGGAGCACCCGGAGTTCTCAGAGTTCAACCACTACCTAACGGCCACCCGTCTCGCAAGCGAAATCAACCGCCGGCTCACGATCACCGTGCTTGCTATCGATAACTCCGCCATGTCAGCGCTTGTCGCGCGCCACTTCACACTCCAAACGATGCGCCACGTGCTGTCGCTTCACATCCTGGTGGATTATTACGGATCTAAGAAGCTCCACCAGCTGTCTCGGAGTTCTACTCTCTCTTCTTCGCTGTTTCAGGTACATTTGCTGTTTTCAATTCTGTATACTTTTTACTATTTTACTTCCACATGGAGTTAAGTTAATTTAACTAGCCAAAATTTGGAACACAGTTCAGAGTTTTTAGGCCAAGTTTGCTGCGAATCGTGATTATTTGTTTTTTATTTTGCCTTTAAACGGAGAAGGCTCAAAGTTACACCGTCGGTCCATACACGTGCATTATTCTGGGTTCCATTATGAATTTATTTACCATGAAGTCACTAATCATGGCCTTTACAACGCTCTTCTGTTTAAAAAAAAAACAAGAGGATAGGAGTTTAGAACCCAATGTAGTTGGTAGATCTATCTTTGTCAATATTCATAACAGAACAAATAAGCCACATGCTTTGTTGGTTTTTCAATGAGTTGAAAAGAAGTGGACCCAATCATTGAACTTGATAAGGTCCCTTTTGATTACTTCAAAAAAAAAAATCATAAAAAATCACTCTCTTGTGGGCATATATGCCTCCTGCCGTTTATCACCCAAAAAGGAAAATTACGGTTCCTATCACTTTCGGTTTTCCATTTTACTCCTAAAAAAAGGGAAAAAAAAGGAAAAGAAAAAACACTAGGCTACTTTAGTTAGTTCCAGATTTCCAGCCCCAGCATGTGATCCCAAATTTTGTAGCTGCTCCGCGCGAGCTTATTCGTACATTCCAATACAAGTGCTTGATTTTCTTAGTATGATATTATCTGCTTGCCACAATCGCTTACATCTCGCAAAAATTATATTCAATATCTGTTGTTGCTCTTTAAATAAGCACCTTTTTCAAATAGTTATATGCCGACATTTTTATTAATATCCAAAGTTTAATACAAATTATTAATTATGCTCAGATTTTCAAACTTTCGCTAAAAATATCCAAGCCGGCCAGAAAATGGCCGGCTTAGGTAAACCGGCCATTTTCTGGCCGGCTTACTCCATTTTTTTTTTTTTATATTTAGAGAGAGACTATGAAGAACAAAATATTGAAACCTAACTCTGAAAACTTGAAATTTTTGTTTAAATTATTTGTTATACTACTTCTTTTGATGTATAATTAGCATATTTATACTAAAATACGCTAGATTACTTGAAATTATGTTAAATTACACTATATTACAATAAATTATGTTCAATTATACTAAATTACGTTAAATTACAATAACTTCGCTAATTATGCTGAAATTCAGTAAAAAAAACACTAAATACACAAAATTACGCTATAGTAGACTGATTTTGCTCATCTTTCATGAATCATAAAAAGTAGTAAAAAAATTTCAAAAATAGTAAAAAGTGGTAATCTGCAAGTTCATTATGTCTGAGCTACTTGGATTGAATGATAGAAATGAAAATCTTAATCGGAAACTTCAACTCAAGTTTTGAGGCTCTTCCCTTTGTTTTTTGGCGATTCTGAATTTCGAAATCCGTCAAACTCGAGCGCCGTTTTATGACCGTTTGAAGTTTTGCCGTCGTTTTTTGCCTTTTCAGTGAAGATATCGTCCCTATTCATATTTAATTTAGCGTAATTTACCGTATTTTAACATAACTTAGTGTAACTCAACGTAATTTAACATAATATAGTGTTATTCAACATAATTTCAATTAATCTAGCGTATTTTAGTATAAATATGCTAATTATATATCAAAAGAAGTAATATAACAAATAATTTAAACAAAAAATTTTAATTTTCAGTGTTAAATTTCAATATTTTGATCTTCATAGTGTCTCTCTAAAAAAAAAAAAAAAAAGAAAAAAATAGAGTAAGCCGGCCAGAAAATGGCCGGTTGACTGGGGTACCTAAGCCGGCCATTTTCTGGCCGGCTTGGGTATTTTTCGATATTGGGTCCGATTTTGGACATAATTAATAATTTGTATTAAACTTTGGATATTAATAAAAATGTCGGAGTTATATGCATAGGATACTACCACCTATGAAGATCCGCCTTGAGCCCTTGATGGCAAACAGAGTAGATAAAATAACCGTAATTAATACTAGGGATCAATTCATGCCATCATGAAAATTGGAAATTAATATTGATATATATTTTCCTTTGAAAAGGACTTGTATTTCATCTTCGATTATTAAGCTTTTGCAATGAGGTACTATTTGGAGCTCCTATTGGCAATATGAGAATTAATCATGAGATTTAATTTCTCAGTTGCCACTAAAACTGCCTATTAAAGGTTTCGTTTCTAACTATGACATTTTGATTTTTTTCAGGCAACTGGTTCAGCACCTGGCACCACTGGTTATGTGAACATAACAGACCACAAAAAGGGGCATGTGACCTTTTCCACAGAAGATCTCCCTGATGGAGCGTCCCCGGCCACCTACGTGAAATCCCTGAAGGAGTTCCCATACAATCTCTCCGTTATCCAAGTCAGTTCAGTCCTCACTTCGCCTGAAGCCGAGGCACCCGTACCACCTCCTGCACCGGTTAACCTAACCGAGCTCATGTATGCCAAGGGATGCAAAGCCTTTGCCGACCTTCTGCTCGCAACTGCTGATGTACAGACTACTTTCGATGACAATGTAGATGGAGGTTTGACTATCTTCTGTCCAATCGACTCGGCCGTGAAGGCCTTCATGCCCAAATATAAGAACCTAACAGCGGCACGCCAGACCGCAATACTTCTGTACCACGGTGTGCCGGTGTATTACTCCATGCAACAGTTGAAGTCGAACAACGGGGTGGTAAGCACTCTCGCAACCGGTGGTGGCGTGAAGCCGACCTATACATATGCAGTAAAGAATGCCGATGAGACAGTGAGCCTCAATACAAAAGTCGACGAGGCTACGATCAAGGCTATGGTTCACGATGAGGATCCCTTGTCAATATTTTCCATTGACAAGTTCTTGCAACCCAAAGAGATGTTTAAGGCTGTGTTGGCGCCTGCCCCAGCTCCAGCTCCTCACAAGAAGAAGAAGAAGGGAAAGGCCACAGATGACTCTTCGTCAGACGATGATGCCTATTCTCCGGACTCGTCATCATCTGATGACGATGCAGCTGACAAAAATGCTGCTGGAAGGATCGCCGAAAATTGGGTGAGTGCTTTTGCTGCAATTGTGGTTGCATTTGCTGCATTGGTTGTATTCTAGATGGATTTGTTGGTTTTTCATTGTTATGGAGATTTTAGTAGTTGTGCAATTTATTTGATGGGGAAAATAAGATGGTGATATCAAAAAGGAAAAAACAGATATGGGCTGGTGGGTTGGTTGGGGGTTCAATTTGGGTGGTATTTAGTATTTTTCGTTGGTTTGTTGTGATTAATTTGTTTTGTAATGATAGTGCTGAGTTGGATCTGAGAATGTTTATAGTATAAAGACAGCATAAAATTGTAAAATTTATTTCGCCTTGTCTTTTAGTTTGGTCTATATTTAAAAAAAAAAAGGAATCTTGCATAAAAGAGCTTTTAATCTGAAATGATTGAAGGAATATGTCTCATGAGGCACATTTCTTGTCCTTCAGGAAAGTAATAAAAAAAAGAAAGAAATTGAATAACATCACATCACAATATCACATACCAATTTTCCATATAAATTCTAAGGAATTTGAACAATTTTCATTTTTTTTTCCTTTTACTGAAACACAGCAATAATTGGCTCCAAAGCTATCATTGATAGTTTCAACTTTGTGGATTATTTGGACTGAAGTTACTTGACACCAAACTCATGACAGGCTTACGAACATAATTTACTTAAAATGGGTATTTAAAAGAAGAGAAAAGGCTCATATTTCAGGATATTTTCTTTATCTTAGTTCCTAAAAGACAGCAAAACAAAGTTAAAATATGGATTTTGCCAGATTTGGCCTGGTCCGTCTTATATTTTTCTTAACGTCACGCGTGCAGTTAAACATAAAATGCACATCATGCGATAGGTAAAATTTGAATTCAAGTTTTCATAATCACAAAGTAAAATTATAAATACTAAGTTACAAATACACATTTAATATTTTACGAGAGAGCTGAAACATATAAAAGCTTTTTAAAAAATTACATTCAATTAAATTTTAATATACATAATTAAAATTTTAAAATTATAGGAGTGATTTAGTAATTTTAAGATTGGTTGCTGATCAGCAAGCCGTCAGTACTATTGCCTGGTTTTTTTTTGTTTTTTTTATTGGTTTATCAGAAGGAAAGCAAGATTTCAGAGAATCTATGGCTCCTTGCACATGAAGTAGAGAGCAAGTTCAGCACTTAATGGCGATTAAATATAGTCTCATTTGACCTTTGTCAGATGTGGGAATATTACTGTCACCTGAGTAAAAAGAAATAAGAAAAAAAAAATCATTCTTGCCCGATATTGGAACCTACTCCTTGCTCATTAGAACTGCACCAGTCAGGTCCACATAGTACAATTTAACGGGCCTGTCTTGGGCTGTCGGCCTATTTCAGACCGATGCAGTTTGATTTAACAATTCAGTATTAATTAGGCCGAAAATTATTCAAACAAGGCATTCGGTGCTAAACTGAGCATTTTCCCTTTTAATTGAGGCACAGCTACAGCCTACAGGTACTACCGGCCTTTGTACTGAAAAGGGTGAACTGTGGTTAGTGCAAAATTTCTCAGGTTTGGCACCTGTTTTCTGATGAATTGAACATACCATTTCAGCCAGGAAAAGTGTTGATATATATTGGTCATTTTGCAATCTATTTAAAAGCTTCACTATTTGACAGTTAGTGTCAGCTCGGCAGGATTTCTACTAAAATTAAGAAGCTCATAAGCAGTAATACATGATGTCTGACTACGCTCACAAAAACAAAAAGGCTATTGAAATTACAAGGCTTCTGGAAATTAATTCGAACATCAACAAAAAATCGATCACATTTATCATTTTTTTTTTCTTTTTGATAAAGTTGATTATCTTAGTACCATAGGACAGAAGCTATATGTAAACTGTTACGATGTTCGATGAAGACCAAATTAAACCAACCAACTGATTAAATCATAAAATGTCTCCATGTAGATCACAAACAAGAAATTATAGTACTTATTGATGTACAAATTTAAGTGATTTACACTAGTGACGTGCACGGGCTTGAGATATATTAACTTTCCCAGCTTATTTATCACAGAGAATCACACAACCATAACTTATAAACATAACAAACTTCTACACAGAGGCACAATACAAAGCACTAATACAACAGTCAACAGTACTCACAAATACCTCTAGAACAGTAGCCACAAGTCACAGACTAGGAGAGAAGAAGTGGAAATCACCGAGGCGATCATTTGTTGGGGAATTGCCACCGTACACCAAAAGACCACTTTTCCCATCTATCTCTCCCGCAGAGAAGGCACACCAACCCCGTGGCCCCGGGTGCTGCTCTGAAGCATCATCCAACTTGGTCCAAACAAGGCTTTCGGTATCCAATACATAAACATCAGCCGAGAATTTCCCAGCCCCGAGATGCCCCAAATCACTCGGGTCCACTTCACCACCGTACATAACCACGTACTTTCCGACCGCAACTGCTGAAAAAACACTGCGCGCACTTGGTTTCTCCCCTGTGGTCTCAACTAAGGACCATTTTTCGGTCTTCAGGTCAAAGCAATGCACATCATCTACCTCCATTCCAGCGAAACCATAAACAACCCAAATCTTGCCTCCAGTGACTGTCAGCCCGGGGCCACCCCTCGGGCGACAGGTGTCACCAGGGTATGGCAGCTGAGCCCACTGGTTAGTAACTGTGTTGTAAGCCCAAAGATCATTCAACCGCCCGGAGTTGCCGCAGCCACCAAAGATAAAGATTTGTTTTTCATCGGCAGTCATCGAGTGGTAGCTCCGGTGTGGCGGGCTTGCCTCGCCAGAGGAAAGCAGGGTCCATTCGTTGGTCAAGGTGTCAAAGGAGTAAAACTCATTCAATTCCTTATGTTCATAATCGCGGCCACCAAATACGTATATTGTGTTGGCAACCGACACCATCGTGACACCAACACGAGGCGGTGGAATGTCGCCGGTGCAATCTAGAATTGACCATGTTTCAGAGGTCAGGTCAAAGGAGCACATTTTGTTGTCCACTGGTACACGAGGTGTGAACTCGCCACCAAAGGCATAGGCTTTTGTTCCAACAACGGTGACAGCATGGGAACTTCTAGCACCAGGTCCACACCCATTTTCTGCGAACTGAGGGAAGTAAATATGTAAAGCATTCAGAATTGGGAGGGAGATTATAAAGATAAAAATTAGTTTACTTGTACATTATGTTTATTTATTGCTCGAGCGGTCAGAAATTCAGATTTTAATAGATTGATAAGATGTAATCTAACTTTTTTGAACAAAATGAAAGAAACATAAAACATTAACTGAAGCACGACATCCAGTTATAAAGAGGAGCTTGTTACTTTTCTACTGACAAAGGAGTACCCTAAACAGCATGATCGAAGAGTGTGTAATTAAGGAGACCTGAGAATATAGGAAGCCAATCTGTGCCAATTCTCATATCACTTGCTATTGTACCCATGAATAAAAAGAGGAATCCAGATTGCTCATATCCTAGCTAACATGGAAGGGTTCATCAATGGGATATGCAAGGGTACACCTATCCAATTTGTAAGGAAATGGATGTATGACTTGAACTGGCAGCCTTCAGGCTTGTAACCCCACAAAAAATAATCAGAAGTTATTAAACACGAGCACACTCATACGTGCTTAACGCCGGTCATTTTAACAAGCGCCTGCCACTTTTAACTACAGAAGAAACAGAAACATCTAATTAAAACATCAATTCGAGATTGGTTTTTTCGCATGCAGCACCAGCCAAGAGTTCATCCCTGCCACCACTTGCTCTTCCTTCACGACTGGCATGAACTCCAAGCTGTCTTTGACGACCTTATTGTGTTCTGACACGGCGAAGGCTCCAAGGTCCTTGACATGCTGATCTGTCGGGTTCTTGATTGGAGACCAACCACCGATCATCGGGCTCAAGGGGGCGAGGAGCAACAAGGGCTTCACCATTTATGAGATTTCTGATTTTGGTTTGAATTTGGCCCTTCTGGTTTATTTTGCTTAGGATTTTGGAAATGAAAGTAATTGATAATATATCTAGTTTAATAGATTACAGAGAATAACCAATTACTGGACAAATATTGAGTGAATTTCAGTTTACTAAATATCAAGTGAAAAACAAAACTCTTTGGATAAACACGCCTGTAGAATTCTAGAAAATTGCAAGAATTTGAACAACTTTTTTAGTAAACAGAATACTTACCTCCTGATAACAATATTTACTAAATTCTAGTAGAAATTTGTGCTACTAATAAGACTTGAGAAGGGCTGAACCATACCTTCGTCCAGGTGCCAGCCATTGTGATCAAGTCTCTCTCTCTCTGTCACCCTCTAGGCCTCTACCTCTTTACTCTGTATAAATGGAGAGGTACAATCAATTACCATCAAACCCCTGGTTTCTCCATAGTCCGTAGTGCCCCCCAGTTTAGTTTGGTACCTGATCCTGTTCTTCTATTAAATGCCTGAATCATACCATAATGTTAAGTCAGCATGGACTTCCTTTTTTTTTTTTTATTCAGGGTATTTCTCTGAATTAGTTATTTTTTTTATAGGAACTTGATAGTTAAGTTTAGGGTATGGTTTAAATTTCTAAACATAAATTGCACAAGGATGATACATTAAGTTAGATACGAGATTCGAGATAAAACGATGAAAAATGAAGGGCTTGTAAAAAAATTAAAAAGATGATGTGATTCGAGAATGAAAACCAACATCAACAAAGATTTGTATGAAGTTTAAAAACATTTTATTTAGACAGGTATCAAATTAGAAAGATCACATAATGTTTGTTAGGGTTCACTTGAAAATTCTTTATTTTAACAATCTTAATAATATTCAAAAACAAAGTTTATATTTAAAATTCAACATTATAAACATTATCAATATCAATCAAATATAATGTCTATATAATATTATGAGATTTGATGTACAATTCACTGTACAGCTTATGTCAATAGTTCAAAAGTAATGATTATTAATACATTATCAAATAATACTTAAATTGTATAAAATTTAATTGTTTGGCTATTTATGTGATTAAGAACATACCTATAAATTCATCTTTAAATTTAATTGTCAAAATAATCATTAAGTGATCACTCCTCTTGTTTGAATAGAGTAAGAGAAAATGACAAAAATGGATGAATTATATTCTTTGCAATATATAAAATGTAATGATAAATGCATTGTTGGAGTTTATCATTTTCAATCAAATAAATTATAAAATAGCTGGAAAAAATTTGATGCCTATCAAAAGTATGGTAGATCCTAAATCACTAAATAGTCTTGCAATTTAATGCATGCATCTTATTCTAAACTCCATTTTATCCGGGGAAATAATATAATGTCAGAGCAAATCGATTGATCTTTTTGTCTGTAAATTGCGGGATGATCTCGTGCGTCATTGTTTGTCGTTTCTCGACGGGTTGTAACTAAGAAGGGGTTTTGCTAATGACTGATGAAGAAATTGATAAATTATTCGAAGCCTGCGCGCTATGTTAGTCAGCTACCGACTCGTCTACCACCTTTGATGAATTTATATATCTCCATTTGAGCAGGTTAAAATGCCCCCATTGATTTTGTGTCTCTTTCGTGCCCTGCATCTTTATCCGTTTTCAAAATTCAAAAAGACGATCTAAACCGTTTAACATGATTTTTGTATTTAAATGTGCTTGGAGGTCAAATTTTATATATTTTTTAAATTATTTACCATTTTTTATATAAGTACAAATTCATCGTTTTTTGGATGGTCCAAAAACCGTGATTTTATCTCTATTTAAAAAAAATAGTAAACAAATTCTAAAAAATATAAAATTTAAGCTCCAAGCACATTTTAATACGGAGATCATGGTGAGCTGTTTAGATCGCTTATATAAACTTTAAAAACAAAGATAATAATATGGGACATGAATGGGGCACGAAAATAATTGGACATTTTAACCCTACTCGATGTGGCACTAAATAAAAAGGGACACATTCAAATAGAAACAATTCCTAGTGTACCCATAAAAACTACTTCTAAAATAGTAAATTTTTCCATAAAATCATCATAATGTCTTGTATCTCTTTACAAACTTAATAATTATTTTCCCATCTCATTTTATTCATAACTTTTTATTTAATTAAGGTAAAAGGATGCCCCTGCATCTGCTAGCAGTGATGATCAAAGAAGAAACAGAGTTATGGCTCAGTTGTTGTAGGGGAAACAAGGTATTAAGTGCTGAAGTTGTGCGGAGGAGTTTAACACATTCTGTAATTTGATAACGCTACCAATTTTTTCAAAAAAACAAACTTTTTTTTAGTTCTTTTAAAAATTGAATCGACAAATATACCTTGTGTCATTCTAATTAAATCAAAGTCCTTATTTTGCTAAAAAAATATATATATAATTGTTCATTTAATTTAACAGTTGCAATTTCTACCGGCTCCTTTTCATAACAAAATCAATTTTGTTTTATTTCTGACTTCACCAGTTCCTTTTCAAATCCTTTGGTTTTGTAATGAAAGCCCTTCAAAATAACGTTCGCGTCTCTCTTCTCTTCTGATCAGCGGAGGCAAATATTAGAAAAAAAAAAAAATGTTTTTGGTTCCGATTAAATTAGATGATTTATTATTACGAATTGTAAAGAGTGATTTTAGTAAATGAACCTCAAAGCTTAATTTTTAATAATACAGATTCTTTTTACTGATATACCAATCAATCAAGTTAAAGTAAAATCAATCAATTATTTTTGGTTCCGATGAAATATTATTGATAGTTAGTTTTTACTAATACCTTGCGTATGGAATAAAAGTTTTCAGCAAAATCAGAACTTTGAGGTTATTAGAATAACACAAGCTATTTGAGATAAATGAGGGTATATTTGTCAATTTAACTTTTAAAAGAACTAATAAAAGATGAAATGAATAAAAAGGGATGGAACAAAAAAAAAATGGTATGGGAATATAGGATATTATAATACTTTTATGAGAATATTGACTATTATAGAAGTTTACATAGGTACACTAGACATTTTCTCTTTTAAATACAAGCGATTGTGATTAGAGGAGGCTTTCTTCTCTAGTAATTTATCTACCCTTGCTGTCTGATGTAAACGAGACTTATCCGATCTTGCACTGAATAGGACATGAGTTGAGAAATAAAAAGGAGATGATAAATATAAATATTAGTGACAGCTGCAATGTACAGGAATAATTAATTAATCAAATTGGTCCAAACCTTCTAGAAATGATATAATTAAGATTAAGATCAATGATGATACAAAATGAATTGTAGTATCCCACTTGCATACTCCCAATCCAGTGTTCTCACCACCATGGTACAATAGTGGTTTTGCAACTAACGGCACCTTGAATTTAAAAATACAAATGAAATAAATCCCTTTATGTAGTTGTAATTGTAACTGATACTCGGAGATTCACAGATGTACTGTGTGGGTTAATTTATGCAATCCATAGGCCAATTGGAAATGAATTCGGATCCAGTGAAGTAACTCAATCTTTGGGTTTTGATCGAGACCGTCCGATTCGAATTCGCAAAAATCCATCTCTGAAGTAAGCGCACACATCCTGACGACGAATACGAATTTCGAGACAATCTCGAGCGATGAATTCAAATCGGACGGTCTCGATCCAAAACCCAAAGATTGGGTTACTTTAGGGGATCCGGACTCATGCAGATACCAGCTGCTCCAGCTGATATCAGGGAATCGGGGGCTGTCAGATGAGCATCAGATCAAAACGATACGATGTCAAATCAGCGCTAGTTGTTCTGTTTGTATCAAGATTTGTGCAAACAAATTTAAAATTTGTGTGGACGGCTCTGATCGGACATCAGACCAAATTTGGTTTACAACTATCGGATTGGCCCCCACTCTTAATACCAGATATTCCGAGGAAGCTAGTGTTTAGTCTTACTCAAGTGGCTCTATCCAGGGGTGGAGTCAGTAGGGTGCAGGGGAGGCATGTGTATCTCAGTATCTCTGGTCCAATTTTTCAAAAGAATATATTTCTTTTGTTATTTATTTATTTATTTTAATGAAGAGGGTTCAAATGTCTTTATTTTTTGTGCCTCCATAATGCCTCTATTAGCTCAAAATTTAAAACATAAATGTCAAAATAAAACCGTTAAATGTGATCTACATCATTTTTAAAAGTGAAAGTGAGAGTTTATTTCTCATGTTTGATTTCTCGAAGATGGACAGGTGATTTTTTTTTGTTATGGTGGCACAAGGCAAATGAAAATGAGTAGGGCAAATTAATTCATTAACAGGTTAGATATTCCTCTTTTTTTTGTATATAAAGCTACTCTCATCAATTATTCCAATCATAAGCTTATAACTAAAACTAATGCAAATGAATGTGTCAGAACAAAACTGTGCTGGCAAATCACTAAAACAATGAAATTTTAACCTATGTCCGGCATTAAAGTTCACCAAAGTTTGTCCGGTCTGAAGAGTTCAATCCTATAATTTCTAGTAAAACTAATGCCATACATATCAGAAGCACAATAAAAGTTTATCACACTGAACAAAAATCCTAGATACATGATTTCTGTTCAAAACAACCCCAACTGTAAAATGAGCATTAATTAACATAAGAACAACCTATATAAAACAGGAACAGCACACGGAAAGTAAAGAAAACCCCAAAAAATTAGAATAACAAGAGTTTGCCCTGATGTTCAATGAAACTATGAATAAAGAAAACCATGGTACAGTACAGCACATCTGTCAGCAAAGCAAAAATGTAGAAACCAAAGAAATCTAGATCCAACCTCCCGAAGTTAAATTTTCAATTCGAAAATTGTCTAGCTAGACATCATGACCTGATCACAAGACTGAAGGGCCTGGCTAGCATAATCCCGTACGTCGACATCCGGGTCCTCGCTCAGCTCAACTAGGCATGGCTTAACTATTTTCTCTACGTCCTGTATCATCAAATTAAACATGTTATCTCTGTCACCAATGATGATTCAATGGAGTTAATTTGGTCTGACGGTAAAAAGGGGCCTCTTTTCTTACCGAGCTGTCAAGTATGGGAATCAGAGCTTGCAAAACCTTTGCAACGTTGAACTTTATGTTTGGCACCCTGATAATATTAATAGCCACGGTAAGATAAGTAAAACATTATTTTTTTCATCAAATAAAAGAAGGAAAACATTGCAACACTTTTTATTAGATAACCAACAGTAACAATCCTTAAAAGGCATGTATGTGCTGCCATGGCAGAAATTTTATCTTAGCCACTGTTTCCCCTTGTAAGAAAACTGCTTTACATTGCTGGTCTTAAACGGCATGTAGCAATCGAGCACCATAAGTAGTTGGGCTATTGAATTTATATCATTATGCCTTTCTCTTGTTTACTTTTGGATGCAGAATCCAGATAAATTATGGACCAAGGATTTGTCATTAGTTGGGGCCAGCTAATCATTATGAGGTCTCATTTCACAACTGTGGGTTTTTCAGGCTAAATTGGGGATTGTTTGCTCATTTGAAACAGTGAACTGTACCAAGTCTGGCACCATACAAGCAAAGTCAAAATCTGACCTGTCTTTGGAGGAAGTGATGACAACTGGGAGTAGCTTTTGGGAGGTAATTTCAGCACCCATTACAGGGGCAAGGAGGGAAATTGCTTGAAGTATGGTCATGCGGTATAAGTAGTGTGGATTGTTTATCTTCTCCAACACCTGCAAGAAGTGAAGTAAAAAATTTAAATTGCTTACCAAATTCGGAACGGAAAGGACAACACATTGTTTCTTATTGCATTTAATTACTACAATTTAATAAGTTTACGACATAAAATAGAATTGAGACAGCTTAACTTTATTTTTAACCTAGCAACCTTCAGGTTTTACTTCTATATGGTTTCCTATTACTGGCCCACTCAGTTTTTACTTCTAAAGAACTAATAGAAGGCAGACTTTCTTTGGAAATATATACTTCTATATTAGGCAGGTTCAGTTTTGCATAACCAATGAATATTCCACAATTTTGGATCTAAAAATGAAAAGAAATAGAGCAAATACCTGAGGAACAATGTGCTGCATTGCCCACTCAGGACCAAACTCTTCCGCAAGGCGCTTCAAGTTGTTTGCCGCTGCATCTCTAATTGAGTACACCTGATAGTAAAAAAATGAAACAAGGCTAAATAAACTGTATGCTATTTCTCTATTGATCAAGAAAAATGAATATTCAGCAATGATACAGTTCAAGATCATAAGATGACCAGTTACTTGTGCCATGGGCATGTGAAAAATAAACACAGAGATGAGAAACAAGTACTCAACCCAGCCCCAGCCCCAGCCCCTATATAAAGTACCACTCGAGCAATTTTTACATATTGTATTGCAATCCCCAATGCAGACTGCAGAAGGGCCTCAAAACATATCATTTTCAGAGCTACCACTTAATTTGGAATTTGGAATTGAAGTGGTTTAAAAAAGGTTGTCAAAAGGAAACAGAATTGGATAACCTTATCTTCAAGCCACTGCATGCAAAGGGCCCCCAACTTGTCATCAAAAAAGCCAACGCCAAGCTGGCTAGCCAAGAGTGGTATATACTCTATGATGGCCAGACGCACCCTCCAGTGCCTGTCCTCTGCCAGCTCCACTATTGCCGGGAGAAGCGATTGAGACAATAAATCTATCCCAATTACCTGAAGCAATAGTTCAAAAGGTGAGATGGAAGTAGTTTCATTAACACAAAACAGCAAAAACACTTGAACAGGTTTTCTGGTATAAGAAATCTTGCTGCATTTCATGAAATGAAAAAGACCTGGTTGACTTGATCGAGCTTGCTTATAATATTGAGGCGAACATCAGGGAACTCATCCTTCAGCAATGAGAGGAATATAGGGAGAAGTTGCTCAATAGTAGCATCCTACAACAAAAGATATAGTTATGATAATTTAAAAAATGTCAGAAAGATTCAGAATTCATCAACACTTGCACATATACTTTTGATTTATTTTCCTGTACCTTGCCTAAGACAGGAGCCATTCCCATTATAACAGAAGCCAAGGCTGAACGAACGTGCTGAGAGGAATCAGTAGAAAGCTCCTGTGATTTCCATTAAACCGCGTCAAATCGGAAAAATGTTAGCAAATTTGTCCTACTTGAAATTTAATGCTTAACATGTTAAATGGCCAAAATCTTTCTAATAAAGCAAGTATGATTGTTCATCTATTAGCAGGTACTGCAATGTATCTAATCAGGTATTAGCAGGCAGCTAGCCGGGTATTAGCAGTTGATCAGAAAATACTGATATCATCAGATACAAGATTCATAATATCTAGATTGGAACAATAAAATATTCACAAAGCAGCCATTGATCAGAAAGATACCTTGACGCAGGGAAGGATGTGTTGGATGGCAAGTTGCGGACTAAGAATGCGACAGAACTTTGTAACCTTTCCTGCAGCAGCAATGCGGACCTCTGCCTCATTATCACGAAGAAGGCGCACATAAGCAGGTACGAGCTCATTCCTTCAAAATCAAACAAAAGATTCAACATTCCAAGCAAGAAAAATCAATGATAACTGTTTAGCTTTTGACAAATTCTACAAAATATTAAATCAGAACTCAGAATGGTAGATGGTTGCCTAATCATTGATCATAAGTACTTCTTGAAATAAATATAAGAAACTACCTTGTAGGTTCAGGACCCACAGCCTCACAAAGCTCATAGAGTTGGTTTGCAACCATGTATCGCACACGCCATGATTTATCCTGTCAACCAATCATCACCACATGTTCAGATGATTATATGTATATGCTGCACCATGTTACTTCAAAACTATACTGCATAGCTTGGATTTTGAAAGCTGGAGGGTATTTCTGACAAGGTACATATAGACTAACAAAGAGAAATCTAAGAGAAAAGTATTCTTTCCCTAACCTGAGCAAAACTGACAATGACAGGAAGAATGTGGGCCACACAATCCTGTGGCTCAAGTAACTTCCCAAGAGCCGCACATCCCTCTACAGCCAACAACCGCACCGAATCTTGGTCTACACACACAAAGATAGTATAACAGCAGCATTGGTGTTATTCAATTATTTTTCATCTAAAAGACTAAAACCTAAATTCAAAGCCAACAAAAACTCAATAGGAATGAAGCAATAAAGGTTTATTGGCATGTATTGCCTGGTGAAACAGTAGATGATCGATCTATTGAGGTTATGAAAGATATCTGAGGGCTTCACTAGTAGGCTAATAGGATCACAGCATAGCTTTCTATTGACCTTCTCATATAAGAAACAAAATTTTGACTGATCTACATAAGAAATGGAACTTTGACTGATCTAGTTGCTCATATGCTAGAATTTGACATTCAACAAGTCAAGAGTTGGCATCACATCACCGCTTTAACAGAAATAAGGAACAGAACAACAGAATGTGATTTCGAACTGACGTACCATCCTGGGTGAGATCATCAAAAATGGACATAATGTCAGTCTTAAGATAAGTTGGTTCGACTGTGGCTGCAAATTTGCCAAGGTTTGATGCTGCAGCCCTCCTGACCATAGGCATGTCATCTTGGCAAAGCTGGCCATAGATGGTTCTAAGTTCAGCCTTCAACTGCTCTGGTGCACTTGGATAAGCTATGTGGAAAAGGCCGCATGATGACACCCTCGCTGTAAACCATTCCCCGGCTGCTAGCCTCTGAAAGAATAAAGACGTATAGATTTAGAAGGAATTTTCAAACCATGCTAAAAATGAAATATTACAACTTCTTAAGGGAGACAGGTCATTGTGCACACCTCAGTTCTGAACACTGCCAAAACATTGACACTTTTTTTGTTTTTTTTTTATTTTTACTAAACATACTCTGGGTTCCATAGAAGAATTTAAAAAATCGACGCAAACAATCAAATTTTTACCTTAGGCAATAAATGAAAAATGTTTCCGAATTCATCTATCCGAACAATAGCAGATTAACAGCTAATAGATCATACAAACAAGAGCAAACAAAAATGCTTGAGAACAGATCTTTACCACAATTGTAGATAGAAATGCTAGAAAAATCCATGCAACTGATAAGTATCTTTATGTGTTTTATTTTTCTATGCGCCTTTTAATGAAAAAGCTAAGCAATAGACATCAAGTTGACTAAATAAAAGTCACACTCAAAACTTCTAACATCGTATAACCAAACAATTCCAAATCAAGAGTTATCATGACAAACATCTCACCTTGACAACAGGCACAAACCAATCAACAACATCGCTCTCCTTCATCTGTGCACCTATCCGGCAAAGTGACTCTACTGCCTTGTCCCTCACGCACGTCTCCTCAACGGTGCACAGGGTCTCGAGCGGGGGCAACAAAACGTGTGCATGGTCAACACCCCCGACATAAGGGATGAAGACCCCAAGCTCCTCGGCCATGGCGAGAAGCACCTCATCCTCATCATCATTATTTTCACTGAGGAACGGTATGAGCTCCTTGCGGGTGCGCTCCTCACCGAGTGCACGTGCAATGGTTGATAGGCGGCGGATCGAGTTGAGGCGCAGTTGGATATCCTCGTTCTTCAGCTCGTCTATTAGCACTGCGATTGGATATAGCGGTTCGTCTGCCATCGCCATCTTTGTTTATCGAGTTTTCCTCAGGTGTTAGCAGCAGCAGCTGTGATATAATATATAAAAGTGAGAGAGGTTAACATAGAAGATTACTGACTCGCTATAAAACATAACCACGTTAACTACTTGCTTAGATATCATTAAGACAGTTAAAGTGGCACTGAATGACCTCAATCATGCAAACAATATTACTAATCTTTATGTCACGAACTGTTGCAGTTAAGTCTCAATTAAGCCATTCATAGAATCTGTTTTATGCTCTTTTTGGAGGTTGGTTGTAACAAAAGCAAAGTGAAACATAAAAATTTCTACAGAATCAATGAGTAATTTGAAACCCTGTATGGCAAATACAGCAATCTGCTGAACATAAAGCATGTTAATCTTACTTCTGAGTTTTAATTTCAAATCAAATTGGAGCTGAATTATGAAATGGGGAGAATCACTCTATTCAATTCTTCAAAAGGCTTTTTCCTCCCAATTTGGAGGATAACAGACTTCATCCTCTCATTCACTTCCCTTCCCTTCCCTTTTCCTTTTTTCCCAACATGGAAGCAGACCCAAAGAACCAGATCAATACATAATGGTGAGGAACATTCATATAACCCCAGAACTATGAATAGTATTATAAAAGCAGAATGAAAAAAATCATTGGTTTCTGGAGTAATTTACAGTATAAATAACCTTCATCTTTAGAAAGTTCCTTTGGCAGAAACTTAAAGTTGAGATCAGTACGTGCAAAATTCTCTATCATTTTGAAGAAAGGACTCTAAATAATTATAAAATCAGCTAAATTGAAAATAAATTTGGGAGTTTATGACAAAAAAACTTATTTTATATGTCCTAAGCTGAAAAAAAAAGATCGATAATTGTCGGTATGTGCCTAATGTTCTTTATTGAGAGAGTACTGAGGAGCAGATCTGAATCTTCGAGCTCGATAACCTCAAATGGTAACCATTATTACGGAGCGTTGGGATTGACTGTACCCCCTCCCCCCCACCCCTCAATTCTATTGTCTGTGAAGCACCACCTAACTTAGGACCTTCTACCATAGCAAGCAATAGTCAGTCCATTGTTGCGTTGCAACCATGGTTTGGAAAATGTACCTATCGGCAGCCCGCGATCCGATCCAATTATTGGGCGGTTTTCCAGACCCGACTGGGCAAAAGCGTTTTGAGCGGAAGAACCCTTGAATCGGAAGAGACTTACCGTCCGACCGAGTAACGCCGATTCTTCCTTCTCTGTTTGTGACTGACAGTTTCTTCAGATTTGATTTTTTTACCGATTCGATTCTTCGAATGCAAATCCACAAAATATGTGATCGGAAGAGATTTGGGGGATAGCGTGAAGGTATGTATGTTTCGTTAATGAAGGAGAAAAGGAAGACGGGTGTGTCGGGAGACGGGGAGATCATATCCTCTGACTCTTGAGTACCCTAATAAATCTTGACATGGGCACAATCTTGAGCCGTCCATTTTATTTAACGGCTCAGATTTTACCTCTTCTGTGAAGAGCTGCCGGACTGCCCCCAGAAATTATCCTGTCACCTTCTCCTGAGTGAAATATCCCGATCCAGTTCTTTTTTTTTTTTCGTAACTATTTTTTTCTTTCAAGTTCCGACTTCTATTTTTTATTTTTTCCGCACACATACAATCCATATTCAGTAACCAATGTCCAATTTGTGCCCATGTAATCTAATATTCACGTATGTTTTCTCACATACTTCACCTTAAACTATCTATTATTTACATCTTTTTGTTGCATCTTGGTGTGTGTTACTATGCTCTTTTCTAATGGATTTCTTGGATTTCCAATTTGCAGAAATTCAAAGCTTACACGTCTGCTTCAGAACTCTCTTGATGAGTCAAAATCTGATTTGTTTTGTTATATGACTTTGTCAAATGTTTTGACTAATATGAAACTAAAATGGCCAGAGCGAAATTGAGTAAAATTAAGAAAACCGAAAAAAAAGACATACATTCAGTGATACGGGTAATAATATTAAGTTGTGGGTTAAATATTACCAGCATTATTCAATAATTGTGTTGATACTGCATATATATTTCTTATTATTACTTATTGTTTGCTGATGTATTGAAGGTTAATGAAGAACTCTTCTTGCATTTTAAGAGTGTTCTATTTAACACACTGATATTTTTCAACGAAGCCTGGCTTATTTGTTGAATTAGCTTACCATTTAGGTTTATGTCTTATTGCTTACATTTATCATTATAATTCTTTTTTTTACGTATAAGTGAGTAGTTTGAGATCTGGAGGACAACCACCACAACAAGGCATACAACATTATCACAACTATTATTGCCGAAGCAAAGCGAGGCACCCTAGTAAGTATTAAAAGAGTGCCGTAAATTTCTAGATTAGTTTGAATTTCTTTGGATGAGTGAGGTTGTGATACTATGCATAGCGCATATTGACCCGCGCTATGGTCTCAAATTTTCGGTTTGAAAGTCCTAACAATCGATCTGAACCGTTCAATATGGTCTCCATATGAATATGTAAACTAAATTTTTACTATTTTCTTAAATTGGTAGAAAATCACTTGATTTGAAAATTATGAACCATCCAAATATAATAATTTTCTACCCATCTAAAAAAATAGTAAAAAGTATCTATAAAATGTAAAATTTAGTTTACAAGTACATATTCATATGGAGACCATGTTAAGTGGTTCAGATCGACCGTTAAAATTTTAAAAACAAAAATATTAATTCGTAGTACGGACCAATCCACACTATGCATAATAGTACCACAGCCTCCATCTACTTGGATTCTCGTGGACCTTAGAAATTTGGATCCACACTAATTTAGGTTCTGATCCATGTGATTCTGATGCATTTCACGTGGTTCTGTACCAGTGTGAGGAAATAAGAGGAACTTGTTATTTTGATTTTAACAATTGATTTTCGTTGAAATTTGCGCGTGAAAAAAAATTGAAATTCGTGCACAGATAAAATTGAATGGTTGGAATTGGAATAACAACATATTTATTTTTCAGTGGGAGTGAAGTTTTTGACGAAGTTTCAAAATGAGAAAAGACACTAGTATGCACGGGCGAAAACTCAACTTTGAGTATAAGAAGGCTAACTGACCAAATATCGTATATTTAAAAAGTATTTTAATAAAAATCAAAATATATATAACACAAAATAATATGATTCTTCACAATTTAATATAAAATAAAATACTAAATTAACCTTTATCTAAAAGTTATAATAAATAACAATTAAGTAGTGACAACAAGTTAAGTAATGCAATCTAGGTAATTAAATCGAACTGCAGAAAACTGAAAAAATTAATCCAATAATTATAATTTTTTTCCGTAATAGACGGAAAGAGAGGGATAAGAAATTAAGTGATTAAAGAATAAATAAATTTGATATACATAAGAAATAGTAATGAAGTATGCACCTTGTTCTGAATTAGTATTGCTTTCCCTGAATTAGTTGGACGAAAGTTTTGAGCTTGACGGTTCTGACTCCGAAGAGAGAATTAATTAACTAAAGTTATGGTGAAGGAGCATAGAGATACGTCATATGCTGTAAAACAGAGAGAAAAATGTCGACGCCTGCACTAATTTCACCTTGTTGATTTTGATTTTCTCTCTCTATTCTAAATGTGTTTCTAAAATTTCAATAACTTTCTTTTTTCTTAAGGTAATCGTGTCATCCAAAATAAGTTAGAAGCACCGCCATTTTTTTCCTATATTATTTTTCACCTCTTTTTTTAACATCTTTCTAAATTGATTAAAGATATTTTTATTGTTTTTTCACGTGTCAAGACTCGACTCTGGAGAGTTGAAAAAGGTGGCATATGAATATTACATTAGAGTCCTTTATAATTTTGTATTTTACATAGGAGTGGCTAATATATATAAAATACAAATTTTAGTTAAATTCTATGTACTTTTTCAAAAGAAATTGGAAATGTTAGAAATGACAGTCACCTCTGGGCTAGACTTACGTTCCGCCCCTGCTAGTACGACTACAAGGAATGCGCTGGTACAGCTAGAATGGAGGGATGATTTTACCGAAAGATCCACAAAATTGTCTGCTATTGGCACGTACTTCTTGTATAGAAAGCAAGAAGACAGTTTTAACTCAGTCTTAAGCCAATATATTTTTCTTAAGTAATAGCTGCCAGGGATTTGTTATGGCTAGAAATTCTTCTCTATTGAAAAAATTAATTAATTGTCATGTTTATATTAATTAAAGTCGTTGCCAGTTACTACATCTTGCCAATCACAAGATATATTCATGAAATTAGCTGATTCTTGGAGCTTTGGAATTCTCTAGAATTCTGAAACTGCTTACTAGTCTAAATACTGACACATGAGAGAAAATGCTGGAATTGGAAATCGGAATTTAGAAATACTCTTTTAGTCCGGATCTTATGAGGTAACTCAAATTTTGAGTTTGAACGTGGACCATCCAATTAGAATCCGAATCAATATAATATGAAGTAAAATACATAGTCCATTTAATATTCACGTCAATCAGGATCTAAACTCAAAATTTGAGTTACCTTAGGTGAATTTCTACCCTCCTCTCCTGTAAATTAAAAGCCAGAATCATTATTTACTATGGGTATGTTTGGTTGGATTGAGAATAAGTTATTTTTGAAAACAAATTATTCGAAACAAGCTATTCGGTATTTGATTGGATTAAAATAGCTAGAATTGAAAACTAAACTTGTTTGTCTTATTAGAACAAGTTATTCTCACAAAAGTTAAAACAAACTATTCTAATAAAACAAAAGCCAATTTTACTATTCTAGCTTATTATAAATTAAAACCAAATGTACAACATAGACGAATTCACATCCTCCCAGGTACCTGACTCAACACAATTGAATCGGACGTTCTAAAATTGTTCATTTTCACTTAGCACGAATCTCAAAGCATAAATAATACTGACACCCTATGTCATCCCAAGTAGGAACTGGCTGGGAGTAAATCTGGGCCGTCGTTTCAATTGTGTTGAGTCAGGTACCTGGGAGGATACGGATCCCATCATAGACAGGGCCTTTTAGCCCAACCATACGAACCAAGACACCTGTCATGCTTAAATGAGCAAAATCGCCACCAGTGTCGTTGCGCGCATTTTCCTTTCTAATTTTCTGTTCTTTTAATTTTTCATGTCATCGTAATATGTTAATTTGCCGCTAAAATTAATATTTCATAATTCATGCTGGAAAGAAATTGGGCATCATTGATCGAATGTAATTTTAAATTGTACACACTTAGTTGGACGATATTTTCTTTACCATCACGTTAGGATGATTTTTTTTTATGCGATATAACCAATGAGATAGGTGATTAATAATCTATCACTCAGAGTAGCAAAGTAATCGTCTAATTAGAGGAACACTGAGGTTTTTCATAGATATTTTGCAACTCAACATTTCTCTTGATGTGGCAAACCCCATCAAGAAATTTCAATTCCAAATATGTTCCATTAAACTTATACTTTATTAAATCTAATTAAAGTGTTATTCCGATTAAAAGTGTTATAGTATCATTCATTTTTTTTGTTCTTTGGGTTTTGGTCATGAACTTGCTTTAAGGCCTTCGGTTAGCCCAATTATGGAATTACTAGTTTCGTTCCTGATATTTGCTAGGCGGTACAAAACTGCAAGAGTAGACTTAAAATGTTCTATTATTTTCATACTTCGATTAGGTTTCATATTCTTATTTTTTTTTTTTTAAATTCAAACAATTGATTCAAAATCTCTATATTAAAATGTGTTTGGAAATCAAATTTTATATTTTGGCGACCTCTTACTATTTCTTTTAGATAGAGAAAATCAGTGTTTTTCAGAAGATTTAATTATGATCATCTAACTTCTGTAATGTGTGATTACTTTGTTATTGTAAATCCACAGTTAATGGCTATTACTATCTCAATTAACATAATAATCATAAAAATAATAATTCTGGGCCTCGCCCTGTTACCCCGTCCTCACATATTGGTTGATTTACAAAAATTAACAAACATTGAACAACATATATTCTAGACCACATATTATTCTTGCTTGAATAAATATGAAAGAACAAGAGAAACGATGATACAATAAAATATATATGAAGTTATTACTTCAATGTATATACGTACTCATTTCAATCTATTCGGAATTAATATCCTTAACTAACCAAAAATTTGAAGTTTGTCTGTCATTTAATTTCATAACTCGAGAAAGTTACACCAAATTATAGCCCTTGAGAAAAGAAAACATAAACCCAACACAAACCCATCATACAACACTGAACGAGATGTGCCTGAATAGTTGTAGTATGGCTGATAACCAGAAGGTTGCGGTGGATAGTAGTAGGGCTGCGGTGGCGCATACTGACAACATGGTACCGAAGAGGGAGGGCACTGTGGCTGGGACCCCTGGCCTGATGATGGAGGTGGCGGCGGTCCATAGATGGGAAGTGATTGATACGGGGGCGGCGGGGATGAATAACTAAGGTTGCAATTGCCTTGGCATAGAGCTTCGCTACTGGAGTTAGTGATCAGGTTCCTCTCATTTTGTAGCTCCTGAGAAGAGAGTACTGGTACGGAGAGAATGATCAGGAGTAGGGTTTGTAGTAGAAGCGCCATGAGAGAGAAAGGGATGAGGAGGATGGTTCAGGGACGTTTGAGGTGAGATCACTGAGATGGAGATAGCAATGCTAGTTTATCTCTTTTCTATGTATTGAAGTGTAAGTGTGCATGCAGCGTGCCACATGGAAGGGCATGTGTGATGTGTTGGTGCATGGAAAATTTTGTCCATGCCGTTCCTGATCCTTATGTCAGCTTATTTCTTCTCATCTGACGACTTCCGAGTTCTCCTCTGTATTTGTTTGCACCCATATTATCCAACTTTTGACTTCTTCCTTATGTTTTTTTTTTTTTTTTTTAAGTTTCATTTATATCCCTCAAAAAATTTGAAATTTCGTATTTCTCTCACAAAATTACTCAATTTATTTACTTTTCTATCAAAATTCTTATAAAGTACATTTTACCTTTAAAAAAATTAAAATACGTAGTCTATGTAAGAAAAATATTTATGCCTTCTAATTGGTCGGCATCTGAGGATAAATGACTCATTTATCTATTTGTGTTGCATACACAGTGGCACTTAGACAAACGCTTGTGTGTGTCACAAGTAAAAAAATATACTATTTGCCCTCACAACTGACCAATTAGAAGACTAAATATTTATCTTAAACATGCTTACATATTTTATATTTTTTAATAAAGAGTAAAATATGTACTTATAAACTTAAAATGAGTATTAATAAAAAAAAAAGTCAAAAAATTGAGTTAATTTGTGAGTCTTTGAAATTTAGGAGAGTAAATATGATTTTATCAATTTTAGAGGGATAAATACGTAATTTTGAGGTTTTTGAGGGATGTGCATGAAATTCCTTTTTTTTTTTCCGTTCCTTGTCTATTTATTATAGTGTAATACTTCCTTGCATTAATTAGGATACCTCATATTAATATTAATCATAGAAGGCAAAATCGGCCGTTCCGGAGCGGAATCGGCCGTTCCGGAGTGGAATCGGACGTTACCGATCCGATTTCAGGCCGATTTACGCGGTCATTGGGGATTTCGTTAAATTTCGGCCGTTCCGGCCCCATTCCGGGTCAATTTCAGCCGTTCCGTCTTCATTTCAGCCAAATTTCGGCCGTTTCGGACTGAAATAGACCGATTCTACCGAAACACGAATTAAACCAACTCAAAAAAAATTTTTTGGCGCTCGCTGGGATTCGAACTCGCGTACTCCAGTGCTGGGTCCCAAGGCAACTCCACCACACCACAGCATCTTTGTTGTTTAAAACTATAATTCGTTTTTATATATACGAGTTTTGTACCTCCATATGAAAAAACAAGCTACCGATCTAATTTGTGTAAAACTATAATTCGTTTTAGTGAAAAAACAAGCTTCCCGACCGATCCAATTTGTTGTTTAAAACTATAATTCGTTTTTATGTATATGAGTTTAAAACTATAATTCGTTTTAGTGTAAAACAAGCTTCTACCAAAAAAGTCCGATTTTCCGATCCAATTTGTCCGATCCCGACCGATTTTTTCGATCCGGATCGGGATCGCTTGGTGCCGATCCCGATCCCGATACCGATTTTTCCTTCTATGATATTAATGGTATAAAACAGTGTAGTTTTAAGCTGCCTAGTAGCAAATAAACATTTTACTTCAATTATGAAAAATTTCCTCAATAGCAAAAATGAAAGGAATAAGTTCTAATTATACATACATGCGCATGACCATGCTAGTTCCATGATAGTACCGCTGCAATGTACAACATATAAACCCATAAGCACCCTTTTGTTACTTTGAACAGATAATGATCACTGTTGCTTCTTCTCCCTCCTGGTGTATGTAGTTGGTCAAGTAGCCTTCCTCTATGGTTTGTTTGAGAATAATCAGTCCCTAAATAATTATCGGATTGCCTTATATCTGGGCCTTGATTAGGTCTGTCTTCTCTTTATAAAGATGGTAACATAATGGATTTGTATATGATAGCCATATGTGGTGTTCTGGAAAAAAAAAAAAACCAGTAAAAATTATACTTGATTTATATATAATAGCCAGGGGGCTAACATAAATGAATTTCACCGCTGTACTGGCAGGTTAATGTGTGATCCATACTAGTTCTAATACTTCATGGCTCGGCATCATCAACTAGAGAGAATTAGCTATAGCTGTAAAGAGTCCTTGGGTTCGGCAATATTCAACAAGTGCTTGAGGAACCATATCCAGGTGGTGAGATGCTCCTCGAGCTCTGCTGTGTCGCCTTATATCTGGTACAATTATTTCTTTCACCAGTAGAAAGAATATAATTTGGTATTGAATCACAACATTAAGAATACATTCGAAATTGAAGATTGACACATTTTACCAATACAGAGAAGTGATTGACAGGCCAATTTGGACAAGATCGCCATGAGAGGCATACCCCCAGCATCACCACAGTACCCAAAATATATTAAAGATCATTGACAAGCCAATTTGGACAATGACAGAGAACTCAATTAAGCCCTGACCTTTAGCTACATAATCGCAACTCACAAGTACATCTCTCTGCTACTAGATGCAACCAGAATGGCACAATTAAGAAGTTTGATGGAAACTAGAAGAGTTTGTTAACTTAACGAATAGTTACAATAAAAAAAATTCACCATCTCATCCAGCTGCTGTAGGTATTGGCAAGCACATTCAAATTTTGGAAGAATTCACCAGTGAAATCCTATTGTTCTCTTGCAACAACAACATTTACATCAAGGGGGTTTCTTGTACCTCTTTTAATAATTCCATGTGTTGCTCTATCTCATCGTCAATCTAAACAAATAATTTGGTCTTAAAAACTAAATCTGATACTGCTTTAGGCAATATCAAATGTTCTGTGCTGAAGATAATTGTAATGATATTGGTTTCACAAATTTAAAGGCCTTTCATACGTAGCTTTTGTCCTTTGTGTGTTAATCGGTGTTGATTGAAGAATCTGAAGGCAATCTAAGACTTAATTGCATAATGAAAGTACTGTTGTATAATCCTACATTCTTATAAGAGCGTTAAATAGTGTTATGTGCTATTGAGGTTGTTCCTTGTGGCCAACTTTGAGTCAAATAAAGTCTTAAAAATGCAATTGCATGAAATAAATCAATTTCAGTGTTTTTTTTTTTTTAAAGAGGCATTATATGCCCATTTGCATTAGCGAAAGGAATTGTATTTCAGTGTTAAAAGATATCAAATTGGGACACTTGAAACTCAATAGCAGAATCCAGGGTAAGTTACGCAAAATTGGCTTAATATGGGGCCGTATTGTGTAATCCAGGGTAAATATTACCAAGGCAAAATTGCATCAGTTCAGACAGAATTGCATGATTGAGGAACAACTCAAATTGGGTACAAACACTACATGTGCACTTGAGCTCCAACCAGCTTGACATATCCGTCAGGCATTAATAATAATTAAATACCAGATGGATTTTTTTTTTTTTTTGCGTATACCTTCTTGACTTTCGTGCAAGCAAAACCAGCTTTTGCTTGAATGAAACATCATTCTCAGTAGTCAGTATCTATTCGAACCAGGCACCTGTTGTAAAAGTTATCTTTGTTCTTCTTTCAGTCATCTCTACGTACCAGAAGTTTTTTCCAATCTTTGGTCTTGGGCTTTTTGTTCATAAAGAAATATATCATCATATCACAGTTGGGTCATGGTGTACCCTTTCAGAACCCCGTGCTCAGTGGCTACCTCTGTGCTGGCGACACTGGCTTTTGCAGTGAAGCAGCCTGTAAGAAATATCATTTTTGTATCTAGATGTTAAGAACTTTTTGACCAATCAAAAAGCTAAATGAACCTGAAATTCTGCAATTATACCTATTTCAAGAGAAATTTGTATCAACTAACATCTATTGTGCAATTAGATAGTATCAACGTTTCAATTTCTGGAAGAAATAGAGTAGCTATTACAGCAACAAACCCGAAAGACAAAATACAACTAACACGGCATTCCACCACTTCCATCAATAAAAGTCATGTTTCTTCAGACCAAATTTGGCATCGACCTAACCAAATATACTCAGGGGCGGATTCAATAAGAGGGTATGGGGTCAATTTTCATTTTCAACTTTTTTTGTGTTTATATATGATTTTTCTATATAGTTTAGAGTAAAATGCTACCGGTAATGTTAAATTGATCTTCATTGGCAACATCAATTTTTTATATAATTGACCCCATTTATATTTGATCCCCTACCTTAAAAGTTTGGCAATATACTATGCTTGACGTGAATAGGTTGTGCGTTCTCACCCTTTACAAATCTAAGCTTCCATGACAGTCGGATGGATTGGCCAACATATTTCCTCCAAGCAACCACAAGGTAACAGTTAGCAACATATTTCCATGTCTGATTGGGATGAGACGAGCAGAGATTCTTGTTCTTGGTTTGGAGTCAAGTGCTCTACAGATGGGAAAGTAGTTGCATGGTAAGTCGCACAAACGATTTTGCTGATAGTTCGATGTTTGTTCAGTTATTGTTATTGAATTTAGATTTACTTCATTTCTTCAAAAAAGGAAAATTAGATTTAGTTTCTGGTCTTGTTGATTTTTGTTCTTTCGACCTCCATTAAGATATTATATAGGAGTATAATTTTGGCCTATATCAAGATTTTACGTAAAATTTCCATGCCTATAAAAATTATCTTTTGTTAATTTAATCTATGAACCAATGTACCATGCTTTTGCACGCAATGTGTATGTGAAAATGCCCACAATATCGAAACCAGGAGTATTGATAATCACATTGTTTTCTAAAAACTTAACATCAAATGGGAAAATTGAATTATCGTAACTGTTGATTCTTTGTGATTCGATCTCAGTTAGAAACATATTAGTTTATTATTAGTTTATAGATCTGCAGATGAACACCGCGTTCTATAGATTACTAGTGGGGTAATCTCGGTTACTTCAACTATGGAAGGTATAAATGAAGAACGTAGTCTTGGTAATGGACACTTATCATTGATCTTTATGCAATTGATTAGGGTAAAGTCTGGGTCCCATCCCTTTACCAGTCCTTTTCAATTATGGTGTTATAGCGTATCTGTGATTAGTACTAAGTTAGGATTAAAAGCTCTCAGATTTGCATTTGATACCAGTTTAGGGCGCACAAGGTTCGGATCAAACCGCATACGATTCCGATTGGAGTTAGAAACTATAATTGACAGGTTTAACACTCGCATGCGGTTAGTGACGACACCGTGATCAGAGTCAAAATAATGATAATTTACATAGAGTTTTGGCTTAGATTTTGCATATTTTCTCACACTTATGTTTAATTTATTAGAGAAAAAGGCTACTGTCACCATTATTTATGTTTTATTGCAGAAAATAGGTTTTGGGACTATTTTACACCAAATGGAGCTAGAATCGGGTCAATCGGATCAGCGACGCTTATCGACTAAGTCTCTGTTACGGTCCGTATTGCCTGATACGGACCAGGCCTAGCACAGACCAGAAGATAGCGCTGGAAGCATTAAACCCTAACCGTCAAGGTCCTAATACGGACCGTATCACCTGATACGGTCCGTATCCGAAGGCGACTCTTGGGGAATAACTGCCGACAGCTGTTTCCAGATTAGTTTCTTAGCCCCTACTCAACCTCCAGACGTCCTTCCACTCCTATATAAGGCCCCTGGGCAGAAGGAATAGTTATCTTTGTAATTAGGGTTAGATTTGATTAAAGTAAGAAGAGAGGAGTGCTTGTAATGATGCCGTTCCGCAGCTAAGTTCCTTTTCTTAGGGCTAGGCAGTAAACCTTGTCACTCTTGATGTTTTGATATATATATTTCTGTTGATTATGATTTCTTATTGTTGAAACAAAATGCTTTTGTGATTTACTATCTCTTCATCTAACTTCAATGATCTAGTTTGAGTCCGTTAGGGTAGTGACAGTACTTTAATGGTAAGAGAAACTATTTGTATGAATTAGCCTCGTTGAGATTTATTAGGTTTATGTGAAGAAAACCTTAGCGGAAAAACCATAAACCAGACCAACAAAACGCGTACCAAATTCCATCACATGCGTAAAGAAAATCGCAGTGATCTGTGTAGTAATTTGGGGTACTTAAGAGATCAGACATTTGCGTAAGAAAAATTGCAGTGTCCTATGTAGAATCTCGGTGAAAGATATGTCATTCTTGCGTAACATAAATCGCAATGACCTATGTGGTGTCTTTCATTAAACAACAACAGGAAATCAGACGCAACAGGAATATATTGTCAAGGCAGATTGAGTGGCAATGGTGTGCCGAAACCGTAGGAATTCTCATCTCTATCTTTATTTTAATTACGTTTAATTGCTTCCTAATTTACATTGATCACAACAACATCTCTCAATTTTCAGATTTCGTCTAGCCTTTCGAAAGATTGTGATTCGATCGCTCAAAGTATTGAACCAATATTCCCTGTGGATCGACCTCGAATATACTACTCGATAGGATTGTGCGCTTGCTGTCCGAACCGATAGCATTTCCGAGTTTATAAATATTAAAAGAAACATTGCTCTCTTTTGAGTGATCACACCGCATACAATTGTTTTTTGAACCAGAAACTAGATTAAACGAGTAAGAATGATAGATAGCTTAACCCCTAGAAGTCTCTTCTATACACAAAACATTTACTTTCCTGCTAATTGTCTCGATAATTCAACTTATCTAAACAACCAATTAAACAACCAAACAACCAAAACCTAGAATTAATTATTGTTAGATCTTTAACACACTATCCCTGTCACACCCCGAGACAACCCGCCACGTATTTATACGTAAGACGTATACACATCACATACATTATCAATAACATCCACAAATGCCACATTAAATATTACAAACAATAGTCTTACAACAATAATCAAAGTGGTCCAACAGCGGTCACGACTAGACATGGTTCAGAATACGGTAACAACCATGCCTGTTCAAGTGTACCAATTTAGTGGAAATTAAACAAACAAAACAAAATAAACATAAGTGGTATTGAATCATAAACATGGATCCTTCCGCTTGCTTTTACTCACGACTTTGTTCTGGCGCCTTTTTCTCATTACCTGGAACCCACATAACAGTGGAACAGGTGAGAGATTCGAACATTCTCTCAGTGCGGGATTCAGTTCCAGTCCCGGAGTTTGTAAAATTAACTTAATTCTCAAAAGCATGAAAATGAAATAAATAATAAATGCTCATGTGTTTCTAATTCCATGTAATCCTACGGTCATAAACACTTTTATTTTCTTTCAAGTTTCCGTTAGTTCATTTATCTTATCATTCCAATGGAAAGTCCAACCAACATTGGAATGCCGCCAACCCACTGGGAAGTCCAACCAACAATGGGAGGCCGCCAACTTACTGGGAAGTCCAATCAACAGTGAGAGGCTGTCTCACTAGACGGGGAATCCACCCTACACTAGGTCTTGACCGGTGACGGGAAGTCCAACCGACGCCACGTTAACGAGGGGTCCAGTCGAATACCGGACCCAATGTATACATCCCGATATGCGAACATATCGGCTCCTATTCACCTTAGTTATCCTTTCATATCACGTATAGTTACTCATCACAACACATCATGTAAGTTCGTTGATCAAACGAATAATCCTATCATAATATTTTCTAACAAAGTCAAACGGTTGTTCGAATTCAACATGCATATTTCAACTATGCAAAAATAAATACAAACAAAATGATAAGTAATAATTTTACAAAGTCCAGGAAACCCGCACCTGATATTTGAGTAATTCCTTGATCGTCTCTTACGTCGTTATTATCCTTAAAAGTCGAACCTAAAACATAAGCATACCTTTAATTAATAATGTTTGAACTTACTGATTCTCGTTTCTAAAACCCTTAATACTATATATTATTTATCCTATTTTACTATTCAGGCAACTATGACATTTAAATTCGGCTTACAATAATTTGGTTTCTATTCTCTTTTTAGTATTAGAGAATTAAAGAAATATAATAAATAATTAAATAGGGATAAAAAATATATAAACAAAATAGATGATTTTGCTTCTGTTAACTTAATCTTTATCATAACCGAGAATTTTAGTTTTATTCCAATAAACAGAATGGATATGAAATTATTAAAATTACTAATAACAACAATTAGTGAGTTAAATCAATTTCTATTTGAAGTTATCAAATACAAAAGTATACATCATATTCTGATTTTGAAATCAGATCTTGACTACTTTAGGAAAGGAAAACGTTTAAACAATTTATATGTCAAATTATATGATTGAAATTGAATAAATACAAAAGAAAGTTAAGAAAATAGTTTCAGATTATAATATCTTTAAAGAAACTAAATTTTCATATTTTAGTTAAGGAATACTTATTCATAAATTAATACGATCTAAGAACGATATTGATTCTATCAATAATATCTAATTTGTCTTCTCCTAATCTATTCAATTAATATGCAAAAGAATAATCTAATATTTAATTACCTTGATGCAGAATTTTTAATACAAAGGAGAGGGATTTGAGGGTTTCCTTCGGTGGTTGTGAAGAAAGAACGAAAGAGATCAGATGTGTCAGAGATAGGGGTTTAATCAAATACAATCTGTGGTGCGGCTTGAGTAAATAAAAGAAAAAGGAATCGGTGTTAAATAGAAGAAGCGGGGCAGCGGAATTTAAATTGGAGGGACGCTTGATTTGAACTGGAGTGGAGACGGTTATCAAGAGGTTAGTTATTTTGGTAGAGGGTGAAATATGGGCTGCTGAAATTTAATTGAACTGAGGCCTCTTTTGGTATGGAAAACAGTTTCATTTATATCATGGCATACTAACTAAGTTAATTAAAACTGAATAAATTGGATGGTTTCTCACGTCTATTCTCTCCATCTACGTGGCGTTACAATCCCTGTGGACCGACACTCCGATTTATACTATACGATAGATTCATACACTTGTGAATTATTCGTAAAGTAGACAATTAGGGTTATAAATATTATTAGCTCTGATTTTGATCCATCATGGTCCATGAGCCCAACACGCACGGGAAGTCACGGCCTAACTCGCGTACAAGGTAAACCTAAAAACTCGAGTTGACAAGCTCTAACAAAAAGGGTCGTCACACAACTATGGTTATATGGTGAGCACAAACGCTTGAGCCGGTGAGCCCTTAATGCCCTACAAGTGGGAAGTCACGTGGCTATTTGAAGGGAGCACTAAAGTAGATCTCCACACTATAGAACACACACTAAGCACTCTAACTTAATCTAAGACTAGATTAGTCAAGTGGATTTAAGATAGTCGAATGAGTATTGAAGTTTAAGCTCTCAAGAACACATAATGTATTTTGAATTTGGGAGGTGATTAGCTTAAAATCTGAAGAGGGGTATTCAATCTATTTATAGGGAGAACTTCATATTTAGGTTTTTGGCCCGATCCGTTGAGACGGTAAAGTTCTGTTCGAACAGATAGTACAAAAATATTGAAATTAGGGTTTACGCTTTTTGAATTATGAACTAATCGTTTAGAACGAATCTAACCCTTCTGAACGAATAGTATAATTCATTCCAATTCTGTGTTTGTTTGAATAACGTTCATATGGTTGGCAACCATTCCAACCAGTAACACCCTAGTTGGTACATAATTGTTTCGTTTGACCGATTGCTAACCAGAATGAATTATTCTGTACTGAATACTTTCTATCCATCTGAAATTATTTCGTACTGAACTGTTACTTCCATTCCGAACGGATAGTTCTAGAAATCAACAATCTCAAATTTATTTTACTTTTCTGTTTGATATTACAATTTATATCTTTGTCAAGTCTTATTGATTTCTTCTGTTCTTCAATTTAATCTTACAATTATAATCATCGTGAACCTGCAAACTCACTCATGCAAAAAAATCGTTAAATTCATTAATAATGTGTTTTGAAAATTAATTAAACAATGTAATTAAAAAATTGCTTACAGTAACAAACTATTTGTTAAAAGTCAAGGATTTTTAAAACTTTTAAATCAAGAGATCTTACATGTCCGAAGGACGACATACTTCTTTATTATGGTATCAGTGCTTCTTGCTTGGGGCGGGGTTACTTGGAGGCAAAAGCCTCGACAAATGGGCCCAAAAGAAGTTTATTTTTTTGTTTTGACCCAATATCCAAAATATAGAGAAGATAAACGAGAACTAAAAATGTATAACATTATTCTTGAGGTATTCACAAATTTTTAGTAGAGGTATTTACAAATTATTCTTGAGGTGTTTACATAATAAGAGTAGAGGTGTTATGCTATGGACCAATTTTTTTAGTAAAAGTTTTATTGGAATCAATTGCAGCTGTTATTTTTTAAAGGACAAAATTGATATAATTTTTTTTTGTTAATTCTCCAGTTCTTAGGAAAATTTTCCATAAAAGTATACTTTTTTCTTCTAAATCGATCAGTTAATACAATAGCTTTATATCAGGACTACTAATATCATGTTGGATTTTTTGGCATCCAAGCATCTATTCGTTCAGAGAGGATCTCAGCCATCCATTCAAAAGATCTCAGCCACTCATCAAAACAGATCTCAATCTCAGCCTTTAATTAAAATAGTTTGATTTTATACATCTGTTTCATGTTGTCAAACGTGTAGAAATCTAAATTTAGTGATTTATATCCATGCTACATACAGTGACACACAGAAATTGTATCACTGAATCTCCTTTTCTCTCTTAAAGCTCCACGCGTTTTCTCTTCCCCACGCGTTTTCTCCGAATTCATATCACCGAGGGTACCGTAAAAGGGAATCTTTTGCAATTACTTGATCTGGACCGTTCTTTTTAACTTGGCACGAATCTCAAAGGCCAATAATAATGCCCCCTTCCCCACGCATCCCTCGCCTTTCTTTTTTTTTTTTGAAAGAGTCCAGCAGCAGAGGCTGCTGGATTGCAGCGTCCAGAGCATTTCTTCGATCTCTCCTCTCATTTCTTCGATCTCTCCTCTGAACAAAATATCAGTTCTTCGATCTCTCCCCTGAAAAGAAGTTCCTCTCCGCCGTGCAAATTCAAATTGAAAAGAAGAAAGATTCCGCGCAAATTCAAATTGGGAGGACATCGGTTCTTCGATCTCTCAATGGATTTGACAGGTAATGTCCCGCCATTGCAATTTCAAATTCAACCGACTCTTTTATGTATATATATCATTCAAATTCGTTAATCTCAAATTGCAGACCTGATTTTACCCTTTCCTCAACTTGTATTCTGAAATCTCAAATTACACACAGACCTGATTTTATCACTGTACCGGTAAGTGAATTTGTATTCTGAAATCAGAGAGAGAGATGCATAGAGAGAGAGATAAAGAGAGGAAGAAGAAGATAGTTTGTAAATGAATTTGTTAGTTTTAGGGTTTGTGTTTAGGGTACATATCTGTGTTTAGGGTTTGCTTCAGCTGGTCACAAATGAGAATTTATTTTTACCTCTACAACTAGAATACCATTTTATAAACAAGAACAAAAAGCATAAACAATGCTTTACTTTTCAGTACGCTGCTGTTGTAGCAGAATTTTTTTTTTTTAAATATTTTTGTGATTTTTACTGGCGTTTTGAATACTGTTGTAGATTGTAATTTTTTAATCTTGCTATAACCTGATTTGGTTTATACTTGATGCTGGTACTGATTGGAACAGTATACAAACAAAAAAATTGGGGGAACTTAGATGTACAAGTTTGATGTAAGAGAACATTTCTTTCTTTGGCAAATGCATATAAAAAAAAAAATTAATGTAGTTGTGAAACTTTTTTTTTTGCAGTGTATGATTTTTTCAATCCTTGTTAGTGATGTAAGAAAACAAAACAAAAGGAATGTGCAAAGAAATTTCTTAAGATTAATGCTAAATACATATGTCGCCATGTGAAAATGTTAATATAGGAAATTTCTCATTTTACAAGAGTATAAGAGTTTATTAACAATTTCTGATACTTTTTTGTTGTTCGTGATAGAGGCACGTGGTGGATTTCAATTTGTCAGATTTCCAGTCGGGGCGACTGGCTGCCAGTGGGCTGTTGCTTCTCATCAGTTTTTAGGTACCGAATCTCCATCTTCGATTTAGAAATTCACCATCTCCATGTTTGGTTATTGCATCATTGCATGCTATTTTTGTTTACTGAGTTTTTCATAAATATTTTATCTGGTAATGGCGTATTATAATTTGTTTTATCTGTTAATGGTGTTTGATTAAGACCAGTAGCAGCTAATTTCTTTTCATTTAGTAAGTCTGATATATGTTGTACTGATTGGAACAGTATACAAACAAAAAAATTGGGGGAACTTAGATGTACAAGTTTGATGTAAGAGAACATTTCTTTCTTTGGCAAATGCATATAAAAAAAAATTAATGTAGTTGTGAAACTTTTTTTTTTGCAGTGTATGATTTTTTCAATCCTTGTTAGTGATGTTTTGTCCAATACATTATATTGTAGCTTAGTATACAGAAAAGAAAACAAAAGGAATGTGCAAGGAAATTTCTTAAGATTAATGCTAAATACATATGTCGCCATGTGAAAATGTAAATACATATGTCGCAAGGAAATTTCTTAAGATTAATTTGAATCGAGTACACGAGCAGTAATTAGTTAATTTGAATTGAGTACACAAGCAGTATACTTAATTTCAATTTATGTATAGAGTAATTAGTTAATTTGAATAACTAGATGTACTGGCAATTTAAAGTAAATGTACATACAAAGTTCACATTTTTAATTTAGTACATATCATTTTTACTTGTATTTTGACTGCCAATTGAACTTATATCTTGCTTGATTAAGTACTTGTATTAAGTGTATAATGTTGCATACCACATCATGTTCCTGTGCTATAGCTTTTACCCTTCACTATTTGATCTTTATTTCTAATTTTCTTCATATAAGGGTATGGTTCAAGCATGTAGCAGTGTTCCTGGGGTCTTTATAAGCACAACAGAATTTTTTATAGGATTTTTGGTGTATTTTAAGTATTTTATTTTGAGCTTTGAATTTACTGTTGTTCCAGTTTAGGTTATTCTGACAGCCAAACTTCACAAATTATTTCTGAGCAACCTACTAAACTAAAATTTTTGTTCTTTATATTTGTCCTAAATGCTAAAAAAAATTTCAGAAATTTTGGGGCTTAGGTGCTATTTTTAACATGAAGTTCAATAAAGGTGCTATTTTTAACATGACTATTTTTGACAGTTTTTAAGTTTTTGAAAAGACGTACTCTTAAAAAAAAAAATTTAATTATTTTGCGAAGCCAAAAATGGAAAAATGTATATAGAAATGTTCAGGAGAGTGCATTTTATCTGCCTGTGAAGTGGCATGGTCAGAATCTAAGTTTATAGCTATTTTTGCAATTTTAATTCATTTTTCACTGTTTTTAGGTCTTTTCTTGTACCAGCAAGCATGCTATTGCTTCTCTTTTGTCAATTGTTTCTTATATTGTGCTATGGCCACAAGTGACACTCTCTTTTTTCTTTATATTATTTATATTTGTTTGATGCCTTTCTTGAAAAGTGCATCTTAGCTTTCAGGGAAATGAAAAAAGATTTGAAGTCAATTTTGAAAATACGGGGCTGCTTGCATCTTGTTTTGGCAGTGCATTATTATTATTCCTCTAATTAGTTGATTGGTCAAGATGTGTAATCAGATGCTAATTTACTAGCTGAGCATATTATCAGCTTGGATTGATGAGTTCTCACATATATATAGTTTTCTTTGTTGTTTGTTTTTATGTAGTCGATCACATCAACATTATTATTGGATAATCTTTTTAACCTTACAAATTTCCCAAATTTTATTTATTGATCTAAGCTTATTGTTGACCTTCGGTTTTTTTTCCTAACTCAATATATTCCAATTGATGCTTTATTGGTAGTATATATCCCAAAATAATTTTTTTGCTAAAGGAAATATGTGTTGAAATGGTTGAAACTAAATTAAATTTTATTGTTTTATTCTTTGTTTTCATCCCTTCTAAAGGAAACATAATCTAGAAATGAGCATGGACATAATTTATGTAATGATTAATGTAGAAGAAATATCAGCTTCTTTGCTTGGTTTAATATGCATTAAAGAAAATTTTAAAGTTTATTTGTAAGAAAAAAAAGTTGCATAAATGCTGTTTTGTCATTTAACTTTTGTCAGATATCCATTGGTTTTCCAGACGATGGTGCTTGGAAGCGGTTTCACAAGCAACTTCAACCTATGGTATTTTTTTATTCTCTTTTCACTTATCTTTAGTTCTTCTGAATTGCTTAGCTATTTGGAATGCTTATAAATGATAAAAATATTAAGCTTGCTGTCTTAGTTGGAAAGCATAAAGCAAGCTTGCTGGCTTAGTTGGAATGCTTATAAATGATAAAAATATCAAGCTTGCTTAGCTATTTGGAATGCTTATTTTCTGAGTTTCAATTTATCAAGCTTGCTGTCTTAGTTGGGCTTTTGCTATACTAATTTCAGTACCAGGTGGTGGTAAATGTACCAGGGGCATTCCTATATCCTTGGATATTTACCTTGACTATCTCACATTTTTTATTATACTAGAATTATAATAATCATGTTTAGGGTTTGCTTTATAATCATGTTTAGGGTTTGCTTCAGCTGTGTTTAGGGTTTGCTTTTTCATCTGTTTATAAAGAAAACATTTACCTACATATCTGTGTTTAGGGTTTGCTTCAGTTGGTCACTATTGTAAGTGAGGTATCTGTAATTTATTTGCCTATCTTCTAATATTATAGCACAATTGCCATCAATGCTGGGTTGCATCCATAGTACGGACCAAAGTGTCCTTCTGTCAAAAACTGGCAAATCAGGGGACATAGACCCTGATTCTGTCAAATCCAATAACACAGACACGTAGAGGACTCTCTTCCAAGCACTTTAGACTCAAATTTTGTATCAATTGGATTTTTCTGCTATTTTCTATGGATTTTTGAATCTCAGCCTTTCAATTTTTCTGATATTCTGATACTCTTTTTTTTTTCTGTTTCTTCATTTCTGCTGCATATGGTTCATGATATAAGACCAACTTTTACACTTTTTTTTTAGATAGGTAGAAAAACACTACTTTTGAATGGTGTAGAGTTTTTAGGGTGTATTTGAAGAACTTCGATTAGGACTAATTATATCAGCTGAAATTAAAAAAAAAGAAAAGAAAAGAAAATTAAATTATTTTCATAGAAAACTAAAGGAAATATGTATTGAAATGGTTGAAACTAAATTAAATTTTATTGTTTTATTCTTTGTTTTCATCCCTTCTAAAGGAAATAAGTAATTTAACTTTTTAATCCCTTCTGATTATTAATATATGCTAATTGTGCAGACTTATCTGAAATTCCTGAGCAAATTTTGGAGTCAGTAAAGAAGTTGTGTGAAATCGAAGTGATACCTCATTCATTGACTCTTGGATATTCTTACTGGGGTGCAGGTTTGTTTAATAGTTTCTCTTATCATTTGTTTATTTTTCAGCAATTACCAAATGCAGTGCTACTTTTGGTTGATTTCAGCAATTACCAAATGCAATTACCAAATGCAGTGCTACTTTTAATCCCTTCTCTTACCAAATGCAGTGCTATTTTTCAGCAATTACACGTGCTACTTTTGGTTGATTTGTGCACTGTTCCAGGTTAGTGTGTTACATTTTTTCTCATCTGTGTTCAATTGATCCAATATTCGGCTTTCTCTATATGCAAACTGCATAAATGAAGATAGTGTTTATGATTTGTCTGGGATTAACTGCTCAAATGTAGGTATAGCAGTCAAACTTTCAGTTTCGATTTTTTAATAATTCATTAGAGATAAATGTGAAACTAATAAATATCATATCTGCAGTTGAGACCTTTTTTCAAATATTTAGATATGAATATAGATTGCATGGCTACAAGTCAGTAAAAACTTAAAAAAAAAAGAAACACATATGTGCTAACAGAACTTAACATATGGATGAGTTATTTAAATAACTTATTATTATGGAAATAAATATATATTGACCTAGATTGGTATATTAATTTTAATGCATGAAAACATAAAAACTACAATTGTTCTAAACTTCTAATTTAATGGAAAAATATATCACAATTTCGCATCTTTCTTTCCTATGGATACATACAATTAATAGTTAATATTCCTTTCAAAAATATTTGTTTTCATTTTCTTTTCATTTTCTAATTTACAGCTATAATCGGTACATTGTTTAATCTGCTACAACAACAACGCCTCTGTTTTTCTACATTGATAAAGGTAATTCTCTAATCTTTATTTATTTTTTATTTTTTCAAAAAATAATTTCTCCCCTGCAACCTAATATGTATTAGATACTCATTTTACTATGTGTATGTATATACATATCAATATCCAATTATAATATAATTTTCCATCCGTTGAATAGAATTGTAGTTAACATTAGGACATTGGACTTTTTCATAGACTTGACTTAATACTGATCTAGGCGGCTATCAATTCTTATAGAAAGTTTAGATTTTTAATTAGATATCAGCTTTTCAAGTAATCTTCCTAATTAGATATCAGCTTTTTAAGTTTAGATTTTTTAATTAGATATCAGCTTTTCAAGTAATCTTCCTAATTTCCTAATTAGATATCAGCTTTTCAATTATCGTCTATCACTTATATATCTATTTCTCACTATTCATATAATTCTCCATATCTCTGATTCAAGGGTCCTTTAAGTCAATTCATATGACATAGAAGATATCTATTTTCTCACAATTTTTTGAAATTTTTGTCTGCATATTGATCTCTGCCTTGTGTTTTACTGTTTAAGTGATGACCTTTTCATCAAAGAGTATATATACACTCAACAGATTTGTAAATAAACATAAAGTGATGACCTTTTAAATACCTCTAAGAGTTTCTTTATGGCAGTCAAGCAATGGGTTTTTTAACGGTGGAAAAATTTGCTCAACTGGAGTGTCTAAATTACTTTTGGTGGGATATGAATGTCGTGCGCGTGCATTTCATGATGAAGACTCGCCGTAATAATAGACTTTACTTAGTCCTTCTAGATAATGACGTAAGAATCGCATTATTCTTTCAAATTGTCCTATTTAGTTATATATTACCTACATGATGTTTTAACATTTGGTTCTTTTAGAGAGCAAAAATGTTGGCCAAAGTTCCGGACGAGATGAAATCATATGTAGAAAACAGGGTTCGAGTTGGCCATTTGACTTGTCTAAAGGATTTCAAAGTTGAACCGGCATATCAAAAGTATATGACTTTTGCTAAATGTAAAATTGTGGAACGAGATTTTCAAATTGTTTTTGACAAAGATACCACTATCCTTCCTCTTTGTCAAAGCATATGTGATTTCCCTCTTTACCCCATGGTGTCATCCATTGAAACAATTTACGGGATCCAACACGGCAATCATCTCATAGGTAATTATTTTTTGTTCATATAGTTATTATTTAGGAGCTGTTAGCGTTTCCAAAATATCTTGCTTAATTTTAATGGACACCTTACAATTTTTATTTCCTTCCTTTAGATGTAGTTGGTCGAGTTTGTTATGGGCATAAAATGGAATACCTTAATTCGGATGGAGGATATCGTGTACCTGCCCTTGAGATTTATCTACTAGACATGACGTGAGTTAGAATTATAGTGTTACTTATGAAAGTTATATGATATAGATGATTTCCCACCAACTTTGTATTTCTATTCGTTACATTTGTTCAACTTCTTTAATTTTTCAGATGCAATGTGATTGCATTAGTTTTGATGGGCTTACCTTTGACCAACCATGTGAGGCTTGTTCGTGCATGTCCATCATATTTGTCACTCGGGTGAAAGTAATCCTTCATACACCACGTACGACATTCATATCTGTCCTCCTTTCATTTTTCAATATTCCTCTCTTAGTAACGTATAAAAGTATGTTAAATATGGATTTATTTGTAGTTAATTATCTGCAAGCCACAGATATTTCCAGTGTTACTTTTGATCCAATCATGCCGGAAGTCTTCGCCTTGAAACATAGGTAATTGTAAGTTTAAAAAACAATTAGAATGTTGTTATCTTTCATAAATCAATAATATTTCTGATTAAAGCTTTATTTAATTTGCACAGAATTAACCTACCTCTTTAATTATGCAAGGATGGAGTCAAATGATGTTTGGGGTTTAGGATATTGATATTATGGTTGTGTTTTATGTTGTCATTTTGGTAGTTTTGTTGGGTAGCTATTTTTCCTCAAATGTGGCTTTACTTTGTTATGAAGACCAGCACCAAACAATTAAGGTTCGATATATTTTGAAATTTTGTTGGGTAGCTCTTTTGTGAAATGTTGCGTTGTTGCTGTTTTGGATGTGTGAATGTATGAATTGTAGTGTACTGAAAGGCATTTATGCAAAATTTTATGTTATTTTCTGTTAATTTCCTTTTATGTTATTTTCTGTTAGCAACATGGCAAGCGCCACAATTTTACTGCTGCTGCCTATTCCCATGGTCATTCTCCTACTCAAGTAAAACTGTGTTGTTGTACTAGAAAATATCTCTGTGTTTAGAATTTAGATATTATTCCCTCTGCTCATAGGCTCTATTAATTATATTAGTTTCACCCAATTTATAGGAGCTTAAAAGTGTGGTATATCAGGTTAATTAATGTTATGCGGGTAATCATAGTAAGTTGG